>WSFP011426303.1:0-22253 GCA_009831015.1 Picea engelmannii
AGGCATGTGGGAATCTTCGTTGGCACCAGAGTACACTTCCGTTTCAATGAAAATGCCCTTGTAATGAGGCTAGGGCCTCACGGACAAGTTGATGAACTTTGTGGGCTTGTGCTAGGGTTTCACACCCACAAAGAGGAATAAAATATTGTAATTAATTGTTGAGTTTAGAAAGGGTTCCTAAACTCACTCATTAGACTCCTATATAAGAAGAGGAGAAATTGTGACAAATCTCATGGTGACATAATGGAGTTAGCATAAGCGAGTAAACACTTGTGCTAGGAGGCATGGTGATTTTGTAGTCGCAAGTGATTTTGTAGCTACAGGAAGTGGCGATTTTGCAGTTGCAGGTCGTAGTTCAGTTGCTATAGGAAGTGGTGATTTTGCCGCTGCAGGTGGCAGTTTGGTTGCTACAGGAAGAGGCGATTCTACAGCTGCAGGTGGCAGTTCGGTTGCTACAGGAAGTGGCAATTCTGCAGCTGAAAGTGGCAGTTCGATTGCTACAGGAAGTGGCGATTCTGTAGTTGCAGATGGCAGTTCGGTTGCTACAGGAAGTGACGATTCTGCAACTACAGGTGGCAGTTCGGTTGCTACAGGAAGTGGCAATTCTGTAGCCGTATGTGGCAGCTTGGTTGCTGCAGGGAGTGGCGATTTTGCAGCCGCAGGTGGCAATTCGGTTGTTGCAGGAAGTGGCAATTCTGCAACCGCATGTAGCAGTTCGGTTGCTGCAGGAAGTGGTGATTCTATAGCCGCAAGTGGCAACTCGGTTGCTACAGGAAGTGACGATTTTGTAGCTGCAAGTGGAAGTTCGGTAGATGCAGGTATTGCCAGCTGCAACAGATTTTGTTGAGGTTAGTTTGCTGATTTGTGGTTTTTAGAGGACAAGGTTGTTTTTAGATTTTTGGTAAATTTTGTGTCAGTTGTGTCAGCTGGGAGGGCTGGTTTTTGCCCTCAGAATTTCTGAGTTTGACAAAGTTACAAAACAGAAATTTTGTGTCTCATGTGTATTGATGATTCATCTTTAATCTTGATTGTTTCCACTGCTATAATTTTCAGTCAACAATTTCAGTGTAAAATTGTTCAATGATAACAGCTAGGGTTTACTGTTTGATCACTAGGAAGTAATTTTCAGATCTGAAATTAGTCACATAGAGTTGCATGTGAAAATTGACATAGGGAACCAAGAAAGTTTTAGAAAATGAAAGCTATAAAGGCCTTCATATGAGCTTGGGCCCCCACTGGGAGGGCCTCAACACAATGGCAAAAAGCAAGTCAGTGAACTCATAGGAGTAGAGCCAATTCCTACTTAAAACTCTGCAAAGAAGAAATAGAATGAGGAACCTCATTGAAAGTAACTTTACAACAATTTTTTCACAAAAAACCGATAGAAACCAAATGAACAACTCAAAGTGATCTGCAGTTGGTGTCCCCCTAGAGGGGCCCCTTTTAGGAGAGCAAAGCTACAAACAAACACTGAAATTCAGCCTAAACCCATGACCAAAAAGCTCGAGCAAAATGTCATTTCCAAAAAACATGTTGCACGATATCCTCCTCATCCCACGCTACACAGGTTGAACTAGTAAGGTTGATTTTGTGCAACTTACTCATGACAAACAATCCATGATGAAGCAATAGCCATCCCCAAGCTTTATGTTTAAAGGAGGCACAAACCTTCCAAATGGATTGACACCATCGCAACCATCTCTCCGCCAGATCTCCAAGCCCTCACCATTCAAGCAAAGACCTATGCCAAAGTATCACACCAATGCATAAATGTTCTTCATCTCATATGTATAAATAAGCTTTCCACTTTGACATCTACTATTCCTCCACATAGTACCTTCCCCTTGCATTTGCAATTTATATAAACAACTCTTTGGAATCATATGACAAAGACTCACAAGAACAACCTTGTCCACACTAGAAATCTTTTAAGCATGCTTAATAGTCCTCCACGAATGCCATTGCTAAGTGTTTGAATTACATAAGTCCTTCCAAAGAAAAGGCTTTTCCAGCCAACCTTTTATCAGCATACCTTGGAGAGAGCCCACACTCAAACTTGGACAATTGGAATGTCCAGATTCACTGGGAGGCAAACCGTCACACTGCCAACTAAGAAACCTAGAGACTATCTGCCAATCCATGCACACCCTCTTCAGCAAAACCAAACTTGGGATAACAAAGTCCTTCACATTACCAATTATGTCACAAAGCTTAAAAGAGCCTCTAATCCCTTCAATATGATGAGTCTGTTGAATTCGATGACACATCAAAACCTACCAAGCAACATCCCCTTCCACTGGTTGTATCATCCATTTTCCTACGAGGTCCACCTCTTGGGCTTGGACATCAAGAAGGCCCAAACCCCCTTAAGCAAAGGGTAAGGTACATAAGTCCAAGCCACCAAAGGCAATTGTTGCCCCAAAGAATACTCCAAAGCACAGGTTCTAAACCTTTATAAGTTTCTTTGGAAGGAAAGAGACAAGAGGAATAATACAAATGGCCTACTACAAAAATTATCTCCATAATTGTAATGCACCCAACAAGTGGCAAGTCAAGAAGAGACCAATCAAGAAGTTTCTTTTAAAATTTGTCCATGATCCACCTCCACTGATTTGCAAGAGAAACCTATATGCCAAAGGGGATGCCCAAATACTGAATGATCACCCCGAATGTGTTACACTTTGACATCGGATTCAACCAGTGGGGGGAACCTCCTGGCCAATTAAAAAAACATTTGTTTTCTCCACACTAACGACTGCCCAGGAGCTTCCACAAAATTATCCAAACATGACATCATGCCCTCCACAAAATGTTGGGTCAATTCATGTGTTAGAGCTGAGTAATTTGCAAAATGGGCATTAAGAAGCTAACTACTGTCAAAAAGCAGATACCTCTAATTTTCCCTTGCATTCGTGTTGCCTCTAACAAGTATTTGAGAGCATCGGTTGCAATGGCATAGAGATATGACACCAAAGGACACCCCTTTCAAATGAAGAGTTGCAACACAATAAGCACTAAAAGCACACCATTCACACTAACAGATGAGAACAATGTTGCTATATATCGATGATAGACAAAGCCAAATCCCAACGAATCCAACATGTTGTGGATGAATTCCCATTCAATATTATCATAAGCCTTATCAAAATCAATCTTTCAAAGGAGATCTGTTTTCCCATACTCGCAAGCCAACTCAAGGCCTTCCTAGGTAGTGATAAAATTATCTAGAATAAATCTACCCTTTATGAAACATGTCACCTCCTTGCGAACAATCCTGGCCACCAACAACTGAATCCACCTGGCAAGGTCTTTGGAAAGTATTTTAAAGGAGACATTTAGCAGGGTAATGGACCACCAACCAAATCCTATTTAACACCTTTAGAAATGAGCTTGATGATCCCAGCATTACCAACTCCCCATACCACCTCCCTTGACAGCTACCAGGAACATCTTCAAATAAGCAAGGCTCGCCACATGCCGCATCTATCTATAAATTCGACTAGAAATCCTCCAACACAATCACCATCCCACTCAACAATATTAAAATTTCCCCCCAATGACCCACTTAACCGATGGGAGAGACTGTGCCAACCTACGCAACAAATGGGTGCGGCCAGTGTGATCATTGGAGGCATAAACCAAACAAAAACCCCACACCTTCCCTGATAACATCACACTCATCTAACGGCAACAAGACATGGAATCCACTCCTCTGTCATGAATATGCAAGACCAACCACAAAGCAACATCGGAAATAGCCCTTCCTTTACCTTCCTCATGATCAGTAGCAACATACTTGCCAATCTAATTGTTCATGAGTAAACACAACTTAAACCCAATAACTTTGACTTCCTAAAGGAAGAACACAGCCAAACAAAGATTAGACATGGTGCATGTGACAATGGCCCATCAGTTATCCCCATATGCTACCCTAACATTCCAGGATGAGAGTTGTAGTTTCATAGGCAAGCTAACAAAACTCCATTTGCATGTTGATGCTTTTGTAGCATCGGAAGGCATTCCCACTAGTGGCCTAGATGTCAGGGACGTGGGAATCGTCATTGGCACCAGATTGGACTTTTCGTTTGGTGAAAACCGCCCTTGGAATGAAGTTGGGGCGTCATGAGCTTGGTGTGGGGCTTCGTGGGCTTGGTGTGGGGCTTCGTAGGCTTGTGTTGGGGATTCACACCCACACAAATGATTAAATTATTCTAATTTAATGTTGAGTTTGTAAAGGGGCTTCTAACCCAACCATTGGACTTGTATAAAAAGAGATCAAGGATGAATGTGACATTTCATTATTGTGTGTCTTCTTGGTGACCTCAGCTAGCATGAGAGGAGAGTGTGGTGACCTCAGTCCAGCCATGGAGAGGGCTGATTTTTGGTCTCAGATCTGCTGTTTCTGATTGTTTTGGGCAGGTACCAAAGCAGGAGGAGGGCCGAGTAAGGTAGCAGCAGTCTAGGAAGGGTGGCATCCAAGGATAAGAGGAGCCACAAGTCTGCTGGTAGCCAAGGGAGAGCAGGCCGCAGCCTAGGAGAGGCTCAGCCTGCTAGAGAAACATAGTTGCAGCCTGTGTGAGGTTTGGCCTGCAAGTCTGAGACAGCCGCAGGCTTGTGTGGTGACTTCTGAGGGCAGCTGCAGCAAGGAAAGGATGCTACAGGTATGCTAGGACTGTCCTAGAGGTACGATCTGCAAGGAGGAGGCAGCCACAGCCTGGAGGAGGCTCGGCATGCTAGTTCAAGGCAGCAGCAAGAGTGCTGGACAATTATGGGCATTGTTGTTGGTGATCTGGGCAGTACTTGAAGCTGTTGTTAGAAATAAAGAGATCTGCTCGTTTTTCCATAGACAATATAGCAATATTGTCACCCAACCATAGGCACAAAGCCACCCCTGAGCACCTTTAACCTTGATAGACGGAATAATTCCGGAAGCAAACCTTAAAACCAATAGCCAATAAAGATAGTGTATCTCTCTCCAAGGCTAGCGTATCAAGCAAAGAATCCAAACCATAAACCAAATAGAAAGTCCAACCATAACCAAGTAGAAAGTCCAACCATAACCAAAAGCCAAAATCCCAGTTGCAGTAGCTGCAGCTGCATTCCCTCTCCAAACTTGCGCACCACTAGTCTTAAACAGTTGTGAGAGTGTGTATGACAAATGAGCTCTAGCGTCCTCTTATTTATAGTGCTCTTTGTCACCTGTCCAGGCCGACTTCTTCTTTTAGAGGTTACCACTTAAATAATAATTTTTTTATTGAACCAACATGTCTTCTAGGGTTTTTACACATCTGTTTAGGGTTTCTCTTGCTTCCCAGAATATTCTAGCCTCATCAAAGGTTACACGTAGAAGTTAATACCTCCCACAGCTACCATAATATCAACCGCTGTAACAGCTGGCACAGCAGGTGAAAAGAAGCTGGTACAGCAAGTACAAAAGAGCTATCACAGCCACAGTTTTGAGGGCTGTGACAACGGTTTTGGGACAGTCCTGGAGCAGACTTTGGACAGCCCTTGAAAGCAGATTTTGGACAGCAAAGGAGGGCTGGAACAGCAGCAAGGTCCTGGCAGTTTGGCGACAGGTTGAGGGCAGGTTTAGGGCTGATGTGACAGCCTAAACAGTCAGCAGCAAGGTCAACCATTGAGGTAGCTTTGGGGAAGCAAGGAGGGCTGGAACAAGACTGTTGCAGCCAGCCTAGTCACAGGAGAAAGGACTGTGACAGTCAGCTAAGTTGACCAGGTTTGGGCACAGAAACCAAGGAGGGCTTCTGTAGTGATTTTGTAAGTATTTGGCATTTTTCTATTGTGAAAGAAAAAGGCGATTTTCCCTGGTACAGGAGCCCATTGTTCTGGATTTAAGAACATGAGATGTTGGGCTTGAAATTCTTGTGTACTTTGCATGATCCAATTGTTGGTTTTGATTTTCCATTGTGCTAAGTAGTTAGGCATCTCCGTGTGTTTATGCTTACAGTTCAAATTGTGTAATATTTGTGTACACTGTTGAGAACCTAGAACAGACCTGAGGTGTGCGTGCACTGGTCCGGGTGCACTTCGAAATCTAACATTGCAGAGGTCATAGTAGCCTCAACAGTCATAATAGAGCCCATACCCTGTACAGTGAGTTGTGGGCTACCAACATTACTAGATTCGGGCTTTGTGGACACTAAATTTGGTTCAAGCATTTTGTCAAACACTTGTCACTACCTACAACATGGACACAATCCATTTTGTCAATGCTTTGGATGGATTCATCTACAACAAGATTCTTTTCTCAAACAATCATCTAGGAATCTTGCTCTGACTTATCTCGGAATTTTTTTCTCCATCTCTGTTTATTTTTGGTTGCCCTTTCCCTCAACTCTTTCCCAAACTAGCCCTATTCACTTATACAAGTAGTTGACTGGAAACCATAAGTTGGCACAATCCCTAAGGTAGCTCATTAGATTCTTTGCTAACTGGGATGGACAGACTCACATGTATAATCTCAATCACAGGTTAATTCATGTCTTCCAATGGACGGATTATTAATTCGCCTCTTCACGTGGGTGAATTCATATAGCAATGACTCACAGCTCTGATGTTGGCCATGATACCATGAGGGTTGAGGGCAGCATCACTCTCTACATCAAATACTAGCTTAATTCCTCTCTATAATTCCCCTGACCACACAGATTAATCCCGATGGAAATATCTAGTGGCGGATGTGTTTGCAGTTGAGCATGGATAAAGCCCCATTCTTGATTCCCCTCACTGCAGCTCTATCAGACATATCCCGATCTTTTCACCACTTGGAATATAATTTTTTCATCGGGACAATACTCATAACTTATAAGCTTAAATGGGATATTCTTTACGTGTTGAAACTGCCATTTAAATTTTAAACTCGATTCTATACACATACCTATCAACTGTTTCTTGTTTACAGAGTTCTGTTCTCCACAATTGACTTTTGTGGTGTAGAAGTGTTCCCACTTGCTGAAATAGCAGGGTTCCTTGTCTCAATGTCTTCTTTATTTTGCCAACTGAATCCCATGTTCCCATCAATGACAGCAACCTTCATAGTTTAATTTTGCAAACTTGACATTTTGTAGCTTAATTGGATTTGGTATCTCCTGGAACATTGGGACTCTCAGTTTCTTTCAATGGACTATGTAAAGTCTAAATTGGCATTCAATACTTTGTAGTTGGGGAACAAAACCCACAACTGAATTTTGTGGAACCTTGGAATCCACATTCTACCATGGAGGCTTTTGCACCCACTACTCCTATTTTATTGAATTGTTGATATGCACAGAATCAGATTGCCAGTTGCTAGCACACACATCTGAAATTGAATTACATTCTTTCAAGGAGCCCTCTGGCTATTTTGTCAGTTGACCAGCTCCTAGAATGAATACTTCTGTTGTCTTAAATTCCTTATCTTCATGAGATGCCTTGGTCTTCTTGGGTTGAATTGGATGGGGAGACCTTTTGGCAGTTCACTTCATCACTTCTTCAGATTAAGACCTTATGATTCAGCCATTGGCTTCTTGCCTTTCTCCTCAATTGTATACTTTGTTCTTTTTGGAGCATGCTATTCAGATCCTTCTGGATGTGCCCATGTCATTATATGGACATTCTTGATCGGACCTGGTACAGCTCACACAATTCTGACATTTTTTGCCTTGCCAATAAGGATAAGGCTATTCTCCGTCAGATGATCTCCTGGGCCACAGTTCACAAACAGCCACTCCTAGAATAGCAAAAGGACACCGGTTCGCAGTGTTTCCATATCTCCAACACATAAAGCACCAAGGATGTCGCTTAAATTTTGCAGTTTAAGGGTGAGATTTTCACATGCTTGGTGCAATAACATTTTGCATAGCATAGACATGAGCAGCTTCCTTGATTCTCCTTTGTTCAATCTATATTCTTTAGGTTTCAGGTATAGTCATTCTAACAATGGTCCAAGTGATGTGATAAACACAGAATGTTGTGTCCATATTTTAACATGATTTCTTCCCACCTGCATGGCTACTTTCTTCTCCTTTCCTGCCAACAATAAGCTTGTCCAATTGGTAGTTGTTATGTAGATTGGTGTCTTTACATGGAGCAGTATATTTTTTATCTTTAGCTAAGACTCTGCGCAGGTGCTACTTACTCTATCTCTTTCATCTTCATTTTCAAGGCAAAAGTGCAATTTGCAACAGCGTGGAGGACATCATTAAAACTGATGGGGATCGTCGATTTAATGTTCCTCACATTTTCTGACACAGTTCAGAGATGAATCAATTTACCCTCTTTCCCTCGGGAGCTGCATACTGCAATTTGTCAATTAAACTTTTGACCCACTTATCATGTTCTTTAACAGTCTTGATAGCATTTGGATTGTCTTCAATTCTTGGGTCCCGATCGTAATGTGTCAAGATATTACTAATTGTCCTTAAAATCTAGTAGAAGCAAGGCATAAGTGATCTAAGTTTTAGTAAGATTTTTTCTGGGGAATTATAATAAAGGACAATATTTTACTGAGGATTGGGGACAGAGAGCAGGGGCGAAAAAAGAGGGGACAGCTGGAAAGACCCAACAAATTTCAGGGGAAAGGCGATGAGAGGGTACAGGACATATGGAACACCCAGAAAATAAATAAATAAATAAACTTGTTTTTTTTCATCAATAAATCATGACTAGTCATAAATAAACATCCATAGGACCATACATCATACCTATTACAATGACATCCATACATCACAGATCATGAATCACAATGACCGTTTTAATTTGAAATGACAGTTTTTTATGTAGTCTTTGTTGCATAAATGTCAAATGTTCAAAATGATCTATCATCAAATTTTAAAAATGATCTATGTCAAATGATACATCACAGATCATGAATCACAATTAAAGTTTTAATTTTAAATGACAGTTTTTTATATAGTCTTTGTTGCATAAATGTCAAATGTTCAAACTTCAAAATGATCTATCGTCAAATTTTAAAAATGATCTATGTCAAATGATAATACATAATGCAATAATTAGAACAACAAAAAACAGTGAGCAAGCCAATATCTTATTCCAGGCCAAAATCTGTCCTCCGAGAAGAAAAACCAAAAAAAGGCAAAACAAAAACATCCACCGTTACACAAAAACCCTTTACCTTTTGCTATCATTTGCTCTCCACTCACAAAATGTATTTAGGGTTTAGAGATGGGTTGGAGACTTAAATTTAAATATCCTTTCAGAATTGTGTTTTTTAATCTTTTTTAACCCACTACACTCCAACAGAACCAATGTTGTCCTCTAGATAGAAGTACAAGGTAGTTTGACTACACATGACCAGTTGAATGCTATTCTAAATCATAAAGTAATATGCATTCATAAGCAAATACAGAAACATAAATCAATGCATATAAATGTACACAAACACATAGATGATGAGAAAGAAGGAAAGTAGTAGATGTTGCAGTGAAAAGTCCAGCAAATTTGTATTAAGCTTCAATCCCCCAAACTATCCAATCATAGAATATACAGTTGATTGGCTTATATAGAGAGCTCAACTGAAAGCAGTTACATCACTGACTAACTACCTGCAGTCCAATTAGTCAACGAGTGTTGAAATTTCTCAAACCATGGTAAGCAGATTCTGCACTTAAAGAATTACTAAATCCTAGGTAACTTTAAAACTGAAACCCTATCAAAACAGCAATCTTCGAATACACTAATCTACAAACACATGCAGCTGGAAACACTAACAGAAAATACACAAAAACTGAAATCTCAAATCTGCATCACTGTTTTATTAAATCTAAAAAAACAGTAAACTCTATTATTGCCAAATCTCAAAACCTCAATCTTGCTAACCAACTCAGTGGAAGACCCTCAAACTCCCTTATAGACTAGGAGAAGCTGGGTTTACAATGAATGCGCTCCATCCTGGTAGTGTACCTAGGTTAGAGGACTAAACCCTAACCCTAACCCTAATTCTAATCCTAGGTTAGTGAAGTGCACCCCAGGCCTGCATGAGAGTGCCTAGATTAGAGTGCTCAACTAGGAGAAAGCATGCATACAAGCAAGTATTAGCTCCAAGAGATCTGCACCCTACTTAAACTAAGTCACCTTTATGTGACTATTTCTAAAACTAGAAAAAGCAAACTTGGAATTAGAAAACTAACTAAATAGAAACTGAACTGAAACTGGAAATTACTAAATCTGAAGCAGCAGCTCTAATTCTGGAAACAATCTAAAGTTGGTGCATTCATGCCCACTCTGCATCTCTCTCCTACATAACTGTTGTGCACCTCCTTTATTCCACTAGTGCTGCACCCTCCTACCCTATCTGCTGCTGTGCACAGGAACCAAGGACGGATCAGCTCAAGTGCCAAACAAGGTAAAAATCTAACACTTCTTGGTGAGGAAAGCGTTCTCCACCAATCCCAGTCTCTACCAGAACATCTCCAACTTCTACTTTGCCAGGGACTTAGTCAAGATATCCACAACCAGCTGATTTGTTTGAACATACTCTAGAGCCACTACGTTCTGAACTCTCTGTCAGATTATATAAAATATGGTAAGCAGACTTTGCACTAAAAGAATTCCTAAGCTACTAGATAGCTATAACCTGAAAATTACTCACTGCAAATCTAATAATGCTAAAATCTACAAACAAAGACTGCAAAAATATATAATAGAATCTCACAAGTCTGTCATAAATCACATCACTGTTATTAAGCAGAAAAACAGAATTACTGTGTACTTGCTCAATCACTCTTGAAAGCAAAACAGAAACTTAGCATATGATTATGGACTGTCAAAACCTGTTACTGTTTTCTCATTAATTCTAATCTGAGATCTGCTACATGAAAAAAATGCATCAAGCTAGTTCACTGCTTGCTGCTGAACTGAATGCATTAAACTTATACCCACCAAGAAGAAGAGTAGGTATAGTGAATCTGGACACATGAACAACAGCGTCTTATCTGGAGATACTCTGAGACATGCAAGCATGCATCCTCCTAGAGATCTGTGCCTTAACTTGCATGCACCTTACCTATATAAGAAAATCCTACTCTAAGATGCCTCGAATTAGAGTAGCCAACATGTAGCATGCATGCACCTCTATCCTCAAGTCAACTACACCTTTAGAATAGTAAAGCCACATAACAGTGCCTTATCTCCTAGGGATCAGTGCTTATTCCTAAGCTGGACCTATGCTGCGAAGAGCCCCTCACGTGCTTTGCTCCCGAATCATGCTCCTAGAGGGAGCATTCAAGAAGTGTAACATCCCCACTATAATCCTCAGTTTAATTTATGCGTAATGTAGATATAATGTGTGGCTACGGCCAAAGCGATGTATATGCGAAATGTATTTCTGAATTTTAATATAAAAAATGTGACACCAATTGCTAAGGGGATATGGACAAAGATGGGGGCTGAATTAATCCACAAGAGAGGGGAGGGTCTGGGAGAATGTCCAAGAGGGGCCCAAGGGGAAAATACCCATGTCTATTAATTCACCCACATTACTGAATTTTATTATGACTATGTATTAAACCCTATTTTTTGATTGAGAGTCCCCAAAGCCAATCATTGAATGCATGTAAGAGGGTGGGTGTGAAAAGTCACATCCCATAGTTATTGGAAGCATGGGGGTTGAATACAATCAGCTTGGGGAAATGTGTGAATCAAGAAAGGCAGCCAAAGGAGAGGAAATTCGCATGGGATGTTACAGCAGTTTTGGTTAGTCAATGTTTTTGGCATGAAGAGAGTAGAGAGCAAGAAAGAGAGCTTGGAGCTGGAGCTACCATGGAGGGCAAATTTGGAGCATGTTGGAGCGAGTTCTAGAGTGTATTTGGAGCTGAAGACTGAAGAGTCAGGTTGTCAAGCCTGAAGAGTGAACTCTTGTGTGAGTTGCACTGTAACAGCAAGTGTTTGTTGTTGTTGTTGGTAGTTTTCCTAGCAATGAGTTCCCTTGAGTTCCCAACAAAGAGATTCCTGGTTACTTGTGCCAGAGAGATCCTGATAAACGAATGGGACCCCTGATAGACTGAGATCAGTGAAGGGGTACATTCCTTGGGTTGGGCAAGTCGAGAGCAAGAGAGCTGGTGGAAAATCAGGATAGTTGTAGGAGAATACCAGTGGGTTGTGGGATTTATGAGCTGTGAGTGGATAGTGAAAGACTACCCTCTTTTGTGGATTGCTAGCCCCAGCTCGGGGGTGACTTGTTGTTGAGATTTGGAACATCGAGTCTATGGTTGAGTGGAACACCCGTCCCAAGCAGCTAGTGGCACAACTAAATTTAAAAGATAAGTGTTTTATCTTGTTGTTGTGTTATTTTATGAGTTAATTGTTGTGCATAAACTTTGTGTATGAGATTGATTTATATGTTGTTGTAATTTAGTTTATTAGTTGCATTTCATGTCTATTTTAGCATGTTGTAGGTGCATATAAATAATGGTAACAGTTAACAGTTAAATCTGGTTGTAATTTGTGGCTGGAAGCTACAAGAATTTAATTAGATAGCAGAATTTTTAATTTTTTCGAGTATTTTGCATGTAATGGACCTTAGCTAGGCTGGGGAATGTTACATTATGGTATCAGAGCGTCTAGTTCAAACGTTGAACTTGTATGGGCCAAGATGAGTGCGAATTGGGCAATTTATTGTTGCAGACTTCGATCTGTGGGAATTTGGGGAAAAACAGAGAAATTAGAGTAAAATCCCCAAATTCATGATGAATTTGCCTCATAGCCATCTGAGAGAGGTTTAATGGCATCGATCTACAGAGTTGCAGAGCTAAATTCAACTTGGATGGTTGAATTTCATGTTTTAATGGCCGTTGTAGAGTTGCGGAAAGTTTGGTGAATCTACGACCAAGATCATGTTTGATCTCATGATCAACGACCCAGATTCACTTTGATAAATTTAAAAATTTATAAGGTCTCAATTGTTTGGAAGGTCGAGCAGTTCAACGAGCGAGATTCATTTTGACAATTGGAAAGAGGAGACAGATCGACAGTTGGATCAGTTTTCGGAGGTTGGGAAGCTAGAGTCGATCGACGGTCAAGATCATCTTGGCTTGGAGATCGACGATCCAAATTCACCTGGGCTTTGGTCGAAATTTCCAAGTGTTAAAGTTTGCCAACAGAATTCGCCAATGGCCGATGGTCGGTTCGGCGAGTTTGGCGAAGAGTTTTGATCGACCAATAAAAATCTCCGATGGTTGATGATCGACCATCGACAAAGTTGGACGAAGTTTGATAGATTGACGATCGAGATCATTTAGAATAATAGATCCGGCCCAGATTAATCGAAGAATTGGTCGAAAATTCTCTAAGTGTTGGAGTTGGCCAAAGGAAATTGTCGATGGCCGATGGTCAGGTCGGATGGATTGGCTAAGTGTTTGGTCGTCAACGGGGGAATCTTCGATGGCCAATGGTCGGGTGTCGGTCAATTTGGCAAAGTGTTTCAATCGAGCAAGTGAAATTGTCGATGGTCGATGGGCCGATAGTTAGCTGTCAGTTGATTCAGCGAGGTGTTCAGGTCGTCCAAGAGAAATGGCTGACGATTGATGAAGGAAAGAGGGTGATGATGTGTCATGCCACATCAGCCAAAGTGCCATGTTAAAGTCTACGCGTCATGACATGTCAATATCCACGTGTCATGCCACATCAGCAGTTGCCACGTCAGCCAAGAGATGGTCGATGACCCATAGTCAAGTCGATCAAGTTAGAGAAGTGTTTTCGTCTGTTAACAGGAATGGTCGAAGATCGATGGTCGGGTTGATCGAATCAGTAAGGTCTTTCATTCCTCAAAAGGGAATCGCCGACGGACGATGGGCGACGGTCGGGTTGACCAATTCGAAGATGTGTTGCAAGTGGTTGCCAAGAGAAATTACCAATGGCCGATGGCCGACAGTCAAGCGTTGAGGAGATTCACGAGAAAGTTCGGTTTGCCAAAGAGAATTGTCGATGGAACTCGGATCAACAGTCCAGATTGTTTTAAGTTTCCAATCAACGGTGGAAATTGATCCGCGGGGCTAGAAAAGGATTAGCAGATCAACGGATCATATTTCACCTAATTTGAGATCGACAGCTTAGATTTAAAGGGTTGTTAAAACAGTAAAACAATCAGTTTTATATGAAATTTTCTAAATTTTTTCATATTTTTGAAGGTCATTAACTTGGGGGGTGATTTTGAGGCCCTAAACAGCGTTTTACCCAAACAAAACCCACGAGAACACAATGTACCAAGGTACACTATGTTTCTACAACTCAAATAAAAGAACTATGAGAGAGCTATCTCAGACGTAAAACAGAGCTCGTATGAGAAAGTTATAGCCAAAACAATAAGGGTAAAATTTTGGCACCAGTTTACTTCCAAAGGATATAACTCATTGCTCAGAAGTTTGTTTGAGGCTCAGTAATTGTCTTTGGAAAGCTTATGAACCATAGAAGACATCCATGGAGCCAGATTTAGAATATAAGTATGTAAAAATGTGCAGGAAGAGAGAAGCCACATGTAGCATACAAGGATAAATTGGGAAAAACAATCAAAACTTCTTTGAACCATAACTTTCAGCTCGGAGCTCAAATTTGAGCAAACAAACAGTCCCTGGAAAGGTCTTGAGAAGCAAAAGATATTGTCCACCCAAAATTTAGAATTGAGCGCTAAAATTTCTCAAAAAGTGTTAAAGATATTTTTGTAGCAATAAAAGAGTGAAAATTGCAACTTGTAAATGTTGTAACTTTTCGCTCAGAATTCAGATGGAGACATGAGTACAACTGTTGGAAAATTGTTTCAAAGAAGACTGCATCTAAGAAATTAGATTTTGATTCAATGCATTGTGTCCTTCATAAATTGGGATAAAGAATAACCTGTATTCTAATTAATGAAATGTTTCATAGTATGCATGTTCTAACAGTAATTATTACATGCACATTTCTTGCAGAATTAGAGATATAGGAAAATAAACTTTGGTTCTTATATGAGGACTAGAGTTATGCAAGATGTGCAGGGATCTTACAGCCATGAGGAGGAGATTAGAGGTCTTCATGCTAGCATAGGAAATGCTAAGACAGATTCTAATGGAAGAAGAGGCAGGTAGGAGCCTGTAACTATGAGAAGCCTGCATAAGGAAGTGCAGAGCTATAGGGCAGATAATGAAAGAATTATGAAGGCTCAGGAAGAGATACTTCAAAGTCTGAATATATTGCATAAGCAAGTCAACAAAGGCTCTAGCACCAAGAAAGAAGCTAGTGCCAGACAAGTGATAGCATCTAGATCCCAAAGCAAAAGGGATGATCATGGTAATGGAAGGAAGTCAAGAAGCATGAGTAGGCGCCATCATTCTGCCAAGCAGTCCACCAAAAGAACTCATGCAAGTTCAGGGCTAGGGAACAGCCCAAGTGTGTCTCCTGTCCAGAGACAAAGGAGAAGGCCTAAGGCAAAAATCTTGCAAGGTGAACTCAAGAAAATCAAACCACCAACTTTCAATGGTGAGCACAGAAAAGGAGAAGTTGAGGCCTAGCTGTTGGAAATGAAGAAATATTTCCAGCTGCATGAATACCCCTCAAGGATAGAAGCTAGAATTGCCACCTACCACTTGCAAGGAAAGGCAGCCATGTGGTGGGATCAGCTTAAGCAATCCAAGCACCTTGATGAGAAGAGGATCTCATGGCAGTAGTTCAAAGGATATTTCCAAGAGAAATATTTGTTTGAGCATTACTACGAAAGGAAGATGAAAGATTTCTTTGAACTCAAGTTGGGAAGCATGACAATGTACAAATGAGGTTCTTTGAATTGTTGAAGTATGTTGACTTCATAAAGGATGAGAAAGTCAAAATCCAAAGGTTTTTTAGTAGGTTACTCTCCTTCTACAGTAACAAGATACAATATGATAACCCCAAGACTTTGGAGGAGGCCATAAGGAGAGAAAAGCATCTTTATGAGCAGAGCAGATGAAGACCAGTTTTCCAAAAAGTCTGGAATGACGAGATGAAAAGGAAAAAGGAACAAAGGCAGAAAGGTTTTAAGCCGCCCTTTTTCAAGAACAGTACCTAAGCAAATCAACAAGGTCAGTCAACCCAAAATGAGCACAAGACTGCAGATTCATTTGAGAAAATGCCAAGGAAGCAACCTGTGCAATGTTGGAGATGTGAGGGAAATCACTTATATAGGGACTGCAATCACAAAGGAGAAAGAATGAGGACTCTCCACAACATTCAGGATGCTGAAATGGTTGAAGACGTGGGAGGAAACATGCCAAGGATTTATGCAGCCTTGGACAACAAGCAAGCGGAATATCAATCCCCCATGATTGAAGTGGAAGGTAAGCTTGATAATCAGCCCATAGCAATTTTAATTGATTCTGGACCTAGCCATAGTTACATAAACTCTAACATTGTTGAAAGGTTTCATTTGCAAAGGAGTAAGCATAAAAATCTTGATTAGTTCAGTTAGCCACAGGGGCTAAGAGGAAAATCAATGAGCTAGTTAAAGATTGTTCGATAGACATGAATGGACTCAATACAAAGGTAGTTGTGAACATCATACGGTTGGGTTCATATGATTGTCTAATTGGCATGAATTGGTTGGAAAAACACCATGTTGTCCTAGATTGTTACCACAAGACAATCACATGTCTTGATGAGAAGGGAAGCAAGGCAAGATTCAAGGCATTCCAAGAATTGTAGTTGTTTGAGAAATTTCAGCTATGCAATTGAAAAAAAGTTTCAAGAAGGGATGTCGGATTTTTGCAGCCCATATTGAAGAGGCAGCCAAAGAGAAAGTGGCAAGTATTGAAGACCATCCAGTCTTTAAGGATTTTGAAGAAGTATTTCGAGAAATCCCATGACTGCCGCCAAAGAGAGACATTGATTTCTCTATTGATTTGGTGCCATGAGCTGCCCCAGTGTCCAAGACACCTTACAGAATGGGCAAACCAAAATTGAAGGAGTTGCAGATGCAGCTTGAAGAATTGTTAAAGAAGGGGTATATACACTCAAGCGTGTCACCTTGGGGAGCCCCAGTTCTTTTTGTGAAGAAGAAAGATGGAACCTTAAGGTTGTGTATTGATTTCAGACAGCTAAATAAGGTCACCATAAAAAGCAAATATCCTTGCCAAGAATTGATGATTTATTTGATCAGCTAAAAGGTGCAAGAATCTTTTCCAAGATTGACTTGAGATCGGGTTATCATCAAGTGAGGATAAAGGAAGAAGATATTAGCAAGACAACATTCAGAACAAGATATGGGCATTATGAGTTCACAAGAGTGCCATTTGGACTATCAAATGCCCCGGCGGTTTTCATGTGCCTGATGAATGGAGTGTTCTGGGAGTACCTGGACAAGTTTGTAATTGTGTTCCTAGATGATATACTCATCTACTCTAAGTCAGAAGAGGAACATGAGCAACATTTGAGAATTGTGTTGCAAGTTTTAAAAGAGCATAAGTTGTATGCTAAGGTAAGTAAGTGCATCTTTTATGAAAAGAAGACTCACTACTTGAGGTATATAATTTCAGCAAAAGGGGTAGCAATTGATCCTCAGAAGATAGAAGCCGTTAGAGAATGGCCAACGCCAAAGAATGTGAGAGGTCAGATCATTCATGGGTCTTGTCGGTTATTACCGGAGATTCATAAAAGGATTCTCAAAGATTGCAACCCCAATCACTTATTTGCAAAAGAAGGGAGTGAAATTTGAATGGAATTCCAAGTGTGAAAAAAGCTTTCAGCGGTTGAAGGAAATATTGACACGTGCGCCAATCTTGAAGATTGCAGATCCGGATGAAGATTTTGTTGTGTGCATTGATGCATGCAAGAAAGGGCTCGGTGGAGTCCTCAGTCAAAAAGATCATGTGGTATGCTATGAGTCCAGAAAATTAAAAGAACATGAAAGGAATTATCCTACCCACGATCTAGAGTTAGCAACGATTGTACATGCACTAAAAAGGTGGAGACATTACCTCATGGGGAGGAAATTTGAGCTAAGGACAGACCATTGTGGTCTAAAACTTGTTTGGATAGCCAACATTAAATGTCAGACAAACTAGATGGCTTGAATTTCTTAGTGAGTATGACTTTGAAATTAAGCATATAAAAGGAAAGGAGAATCAAATGGTTGATGCGCTTAGCAGGAGAGCACATGAGGTGCATATTGCAGCCATTAGTAGGTACAAGATTGATCTAAAAGATAAAATTATTGCAACAGCAAATTCAGATCAGCAATATCTAAAAATAAAAGAAACATTACAGCAAGGCAATTTACACCAAAAAATTAATTATTATGAGCTAGAAGAAGATGGAATTCTCATGTACAAAGGCAAAGTATATGTGTCGAATTCCAATGAGCTGAAAAATGCAGTGTTGAAGGAAATGCACAATGTGCCATATGTTGAGCACCAAGGATATCAAAAGACAATTGCAGCTGTAAGAAGCCAATATTTTTTGCCGGGAATGAAGAAAGAAGTGGCTAATTACATAGCCAAATGTCTAGAGTGCCAGAAAGTGAAGACATAACACATGCATCCAGCTGAGTTATTGCAGTCATTACCCATTCCGGAATGGAAGTGGGAGATAGTTACGGTTGATTTTATTATCACGCTGCCCAGAACAGTGAAGCAGCATGATTCCATCATGGTGATGGTGGATAAATTAACTAAGACAACACATTTTATTCTTGTGAAGACAACACACAAGGCAGCGAATATTGCAGATATCTACATGAAAGAAGTTGCTAGGCTACATGGAGTGCCTAAGGAAATAGTTTCAGACGAGATCCAAAGTTTACTTACAAATTTTGGAAGGGTTTGTTCAAGGACTTTGGGACAAACTAAATCTCAGTACAGCATATCACCCAGAGTTAGATGGGAAGACAGATAGGACTAACAGAATAATTGAAGACATGCTCAGAATGTATGTGATGGACCAGCCATCAAAGTGGGCATATTATATCCACTTAATGGAATTTGCTTACAATAACGGGTATCGGACCTCATTAAAGATGAGTCCATTTGAAGCATTGTGTGGAAGAAAGTGTAACACACCAGCAAGTTGGGATAATCTAGCAGACAAAGTGGTTGTTGGACAAGATTTATTAAAGGAAATGGAAGAGAAAATGTCAAAGATCAAGTAGGCTGCCTAGGATAGGCAAAAAAGTTATGCAAACAAGAATAGAGTTTTTAGAGATTTCAAAGTGGGCGAAAATATGTTTTTAGAAGCGAAAGTGAAGAGAAATTTGCTAAGATTAGGAACTTACCCAAAGTTGGCAGCAAGATATTGTGAACCTTTTGAAATATTAGAAAAGATAGGGCCAGTTGGATACATGCTAGTATTGTCTGCATCCATGAAAGTGCATAATGTATTTCATGTGTCATTATTAAAGAAATATGTGCCTAACCCTAACCACATAATTGATTGGACTATGATCCAGATGGAGCACGAAGGGGATTTCCAAGTGGAACCAGTACATCCTGGACCGAAAAGTCAAAGTGCTCAAGAACAAAACCATAGAGATGGTAAAGGTTCAATGGACATGTTATCCCCTAGCCTAGGGATAACTAAGGAGACTATGTCTCGAGGCCCGGTCCTAAACATGGAGTGTCGAGAGCCATATTGACTTGAGCCTGGTCCTGGACGGCCCATCCTTTTTCTTCAGCGCCTCCATCTTGTCAACAACAGCAGCATCCATCCCATTGGCCTGGTCCTTCAGCAGTAGTGGGTCTTGCTCCATGAGGTAATGATTCTGTGTATCATGGTATGTATCACTCTGATTCTCAAAACATTTGAATATGTGGATTTAATTCTTTTTACTTCTGACATGTGCTTGGACTTTATGCCTTTCCACTTGTCCACACCTGGGGGGAATGACAGGATGCCCTAGAAAGTTGGTTCCCTTAGGATTTGAGTTGCCACTGGGTGGGTTCATGAAAGGTCATCATCCATTCCCACCATACTTATCACTTTTCATCTTTTTCCCTCTCACCATCCCATACATTGGTTCGGGCATTGGGTTTTCCAAGCTAGCAAAGGGTTGTACCTTACCTTGTGGGAAGAAGGGGCTAAAGCTCCAGAGGGTAAAAGTAGCTGTCAAAAGATAAAAGCCAAAAGAACAAAACCTTCAGAGGCTTCACCGAGGGATCCCCGAGAAAGCAATAAAAGGCTTCTCGGCAAGAAACAGAGGGACCCATAAAATAATAAAATCAAGACCTACTTGGAGGATAGGCCCACAAAATAATAAAATCAAGACCTGGTTGGGTGACAATATAGTGATATTGCCTATGGTGAAACGAGCACACCTATTATTTTAATAGGTTATGGGCCCACACTATCTTCGGACAATCTAACCACTGGAAGGTAGATTGGGAGAATTTGCTCAGTTGCAGTTGCAGTTGCAGTCAGAGTTTTGTTGCAGCAACAAAACCCTAACCCTCTTGTTGAGGCACCTTAAGTGAATCACTTGACCTAATTCATGGATACCCTAGTGCGCCCTAGCCTAGCGCACCTCCTGGTACTCTCAGCAAGTCAAGGCGTCGAGATTGTGTTTTTGGTCAAAGTCAAAGGTTGACCAAGTCAAAGTCAAACTCAATGCAGCCATGACTTACTCTATGAAGTTAGAAAACAAGTTAGAAGGGGTTTCAAACTTCAGAGCATGGAAGACAAGGATTGACCTCATCCTTGCCAAGAATAAAGTGTTAGATATCGTGAAAGGAAAGATCATGGAACCACAGTTTGAAGCAGGAAAAGAGAAGGAACCTCAGAACGTTGTAGCACTGGAGAAGTTCAAGGATAATGACATTAATGCTATGAGTATCATAGTGGACTCTTTAAAGGATCACCTGATACCCTACATATCTCATCTTGACTCATCCAAGAAGATGTGCGATGCCCTAACTAACCTTTTCTCACTCATACATATTGGACAAGTGATGAGTCTGAAGAATGAGCTCCGTGACACAAAGATGACAAAGGATGGCACCATAGCTTCATACTTTGTGAAGATTTCTCAGTTGAGAGATCAACTACAAGCTATTGGAGAAGCCATCCCAAAAAAGGAAGTTGTGAACATAGCACTCAATGGTCTTTCAAGATCATGGGATGCATTTGTTGCAAGCATGAATACAAGGAAGGAGTTCCCAACGTTAGAAGAACTTTGGACCTGTTGTGCACAAGAAGAGACAAGGTTAAACTCCAAGGGAAAACCTCAGAAGGAAGAAGATGCTCAAGCCTTTGCAATAAAGTTCAAAAGACATGGAGGTAAGAAAAGATCTGATTCAAGAAAGAAGTTCAAGAGTGATATGTCAAAGGTACAATGCTTTGAATGCCATGATCATGGCCACTACAAAAGAAATTGTCCTAAACTAACAAAGAAGAGAAAAGAGAGACATCACGCATCAGCGGCCAATGATGAAGAACCTTCAAAGAAGACAAAGCATGATGAAACAAATTTCTCCTATTATTCAGCTCTTACTGGAACCATTGAAGATGACATGTGGTCGATCAATAGTGGAGCTTCAAGGCATATGACAGGTGACCGTAAGAATTTCTCAAGCATGAAGGAAAAGGACACACCTCATAAAGTGGAGCTTGGAGACAAGAACTCTTATGTAGTCAAGGGAATTGGACAAGCTACTATCAAGATGAAATCATGCAACTCTATTCATCTTAGTAATGTTTTGTATGTTCCTGGTTTGAAAAAGAATCTAGTATCTATTTCCTGTTTGAAAGAGAAAGGAAATAGAGTAGCTTTTGTAGATGGAAAAGTTCTTGTATGGTCTAAAGACTCAAAGATAGAAGATGCTAGAGTCATTGGAATTCGTGAAGGAAGATTGTACAAACTCATAGGTCAAAATACTCAAGCTCTAGTACATGATGAAATCAACCCTAGCGAGTTATAGCATAGAAGGTATGCTCACCTTCATTATCAAGCCTTGTCATCCCTAAAACAAAGGGTTGTAGGCATACCAGATTTACAATCAGTACATGAAGGTGTGTGCAAAGGATGTGCACTTGGGAAGAATACTAAGAAACCATTTCCAAGCAGTGAGAATAGATCCAAAGGGATCTTAGACCTAATACATTCAGATGTATGTGGTCCTGTGCCAGTGAAGTCTCTAGGAGGATCTCTTTATTATGTGACGTTCATAGATGACTTCTCAAGAAAGACATGGTTGTATCTATTAAAGACTAAGGATGAAGTATTTAGCAAATTCCAAGAATTCAAGGCTGAAGTAGAGAACCTGACAGATAAGAAGATCAAGATAATAAGATCTGATAATGGAGGA
>WSFP011426304.1:0-22253 GCA_009831015.1 Picea engelmannii
GAGAAAGTTCTTATGAGGAGCCTAAGTACACCATCATCAATACACCATCATGATGACCAAAATCATGGGTAACAAGACCGAAAAAGGGGTAAAATATCACCGGACAGATGTACCTTCAAATTTTAGTTTGATCAGCATGAAGGGAAACAAGATTGCTCGACAATATTTTCAAGTTGAGAGAGTCTGAAAATGGCTTAAAGAAGACTCCAGCGGGGCTCCTTTTCTTAAGTAATTTGAACGAGGCTAAAAAGGATAAATAATTTCTCATTAGATGTCACTTTCATAGTTTAAATGAGCTTGAAAGGAAGAAAATTATGCTCTAGGAGAGTCCTGTGAGTATAGGCTAAAAAATATGATGAATAAAAAAGATAAGGCTTCAACACAAATTCGTGGAGGGACTAAAAGGACTCCCATGCGTATGAAGTACTCCAGCATGGGAATCAAATGGAAAACAAATCTCTAACTAGGATTCCCATGGAAGGAAGGCTCTACCACATAAAGTCCGACACACTTATCAGCAAGGAAGGTTAGTGTCGTACTTCAGTGGGGTCGATTCTAAGGCCAAATGAACCAGGAAATGGATAATGCAACAATGAAAGTAGAGAAACTTAATATCACCTAACCTATATGCTAGTTTCAAGGTCAACACATGTTAGAATGAATCGATATGATGAACAAATGTCAAATAAAAAACGTCTCCAACATATTGCATATAAGGTCAATAACACTCATCTAGAAGTTAATAAATCCAATATAGATAGAAACTTCAAAAAAATAAGAGGTTCTACTAAATACAAAAATTGAAAATAGAAAAAAATGATTGTACAATATGGTACAAGTCACCACACAACCTTACAACTCATGCATGGTACTAGTTCAAGTAGATCCTGCTGCTAGGTTCTGACCAAGAGTCTCTTCGATAGTCAACCTGGAATGTATCCCAAAAGGGAAGAAAACACAAACCACGGTGTAAGTCTTCCTATGGTATAGAAACCATATTCATGGATTCAAGGATAGCCTCATCCTAAGGCAATTCAAAATATGATAAATCACACGAACGAGGATGGTCGACAGTCCTAAAGGGAGAAGTAAACTAACCATTTTCCATATGATGATGGATGTTCTGGACAAGACTGGTAGAGTCTATCAGTGAAGAATCACAAGCACAATGGCTTGAGGATCTACAAACAGCGATATCATACTCAAAAGGAGACTAAAGACCACTCGAACCAAGAGGGGGATGAAGCAAGGGCTCCCATGCCCCCATTGGATAAAAAAACTAATCAATTGCCAAGACCATGTCTCGAGAAGGATAACAAGATTGCACAGATTCCTGCTCAGAAGCAATCGAACATCAAGGATAATATGCCATATAATTAACCTCAGGCAAGGTAGAGTCTACATGAATATTAGGAACACATATAGGGGTAACCCGAACTAACACCGAATTAGGATGGTAATTATAAAATGCCAATTGGTTGATAGTGACAATGCTTCCATTATGAGGGAAATTCATCACCCAAAAGAGCGTAGACACCACAACATTCATAGCATGTACATAATCATTACCCAGAATCATATTGAAATCTAAAAGGCCTTGCACCACTATAACATCGACAAGTACAGTCTTCCCACCTAACGAGATAGGAAACTAAGGAAGAATCCCCAAATATTCACTAGGACATCTGTCAAAATCCAACAACTCATGAGAAGCAGACACAAACTTGGGAGAACCCAAATCTCTCCAAGCCAAGGAGGATAAATTACTTGCGAAGGGTCCTTCATCTACAATACATTGGTAAAACAAAAATGAATTAACTTCAACCCTTATTTGAAAGGGTGTAGAAGAAGGAAGGTGAGGTTCAACAAGGTTATTCCAATCAAAGAAACCATCTTAGGACTTGCAGGGGGTGAGCTCGAAGTGAGCGGAATGCCCCCTTGTTCTGAAATTACTGAACTAGAAATGCTAAAAACATAGTTGGTAGACACATGACTCCCCATGAGAAGAGTGGGATCAGCTGAATATTGCAGCAGTGTGACCACTTTGGTAGTCTCGACAGTCTCCAAGAGAATAGAGGGATCAACTGAATATTTCATCGACATGACCACTTCCTCAAACACTGGTTGAATAGACTGCTAGACAACATGGTTTGAAGGTGCATCAGCCCCCAAAATAAGAGTGGGGTTAGTCAAAGATTGCATCATCATGACCACTTCATCAACCAAAGGCTGAATAGGCTATGAGGAAACCTCAAAAGACTCAGAATTAGAAGAGCTTGCAGATAGGGACCACAATCTTTGTTCCTATGGAAGGCCAAGGCATAAATGAGTAAGGTGATATCCTTTGAAAATATTACAAGGGAACATAGGCTTATGTCCTATCTGTCTAGGTTTCTCAACAGAATCAATGCCCCCAACGTGACTAGGGCATACCTTTTTCATAAAAGTATCCATCTAGACCGAAAAAGAAGGAAACTATCACCGGACAGATGTACCTTCAAATTTTAGTTTGACGAGCGTGAAGGGAAACAAGATTGCTCGACAATATTTTCAATTTTAGAGAGTCTGAAAAGGGCTCAAAGAAGACTCCAGTGGGGCTCCTTTTCTTGAGTAATTTGAACGAGGCTGAAAAGGATAAAAAATTTCTCGTTGGATGTCACTTTCATAGTCTAAATGAGCTTGAAAGGAAGAAAACCATGCTTTAGGGGAGTCCCGTGAGTATAGGCCAGAAAAGATGATGAATAAAAAAGATAAGGCTTCAACACAAAGTCATGGAGGGACTAAAAGGACTCCTATGCCTATGAAGTACTTCGGCATGGGAATCAAATGGAAAACAAATCTCTAACTAGGATTCCCATGGAAGGAAGGCTCTACCACATAAAGTCCGACACACTTATCAGCAAGGAAGGTTATTGTCATAATTCAGTGGGGTCGATTCTAAGGCCAAATGAACCAGGAAATGGATAATGCAACAATGAAAGTAGGGAAACTTAATATCACCTAACCTATATGCTAGTTTCAAGGTCAACACCTGTCAGAATGAATCGATATGATGAACAAATGTCAAAGAAAAAACGTCCCCAAGATTCTACATATAAGGTCAATAACACTCATCTAGAAGTTAATAAATCCAATATAGATAGAAACTTCAAAAAAATAAGAGGTTCTACTGAATACAAAAATTGAAAATAGAAAACTTGGATTGTACAATATGGTACAAGGCACCACACAACCTTACGACTCATGCATGGTACTAGTTCAAGTAGATCCTGCTGTTAGGTTCTGACCAAGAGTCTCTTCGATAGTCAACCTGGAAAGTATCCCAAAAGGGAAGAAAACACAAACCACAGTGTAAGTCTTCCCATGGTATAGAAACCATATTCATGGCTTCAAGGATAGCCTCATCCTAAGGCAATTCAAAATACGATAAATCACACGAACGAGGATGATCAACAGTCCTAAAGGGAGAAGTAAACTAACCATTTTCCATATGACGAAGGATGTTTTGGACAGGACTGGTAGAGTTTATCAGCAAAGAATCACAAGCACAAGGGCTTGAGGATCTACAAACAGTGATATCATACTCAAAAGGAGACTAAAGACCACTTGGACCAAGAGGCGGAAGCAAGGGCTCCCATGCCCCCATTGGATAAAAAAAATAATCAATTGCCAAGACCATGTCTTGAGAAGGAAAACAATCTTGCACAGGTTCCTGCTCAGAAGCAATTGAACATCGAGAATAATATGCCATATAATTAACATGTGGCGATCTAGAGTCTACACGAATACTAGGAACACATATAGGGGTAAACTGAACTAACATCGAATTAGGATGGTGATTATCAGATGCCGGTTGGTTGATAGTGACAATGCTTCCATTATGAGGGAAATTCATCACCCGGAAGAGCGTAGACGCCACAACATTCATAGAATATACATAATCATTACCGAGAAGCATATTGAAATCTAACAAGCCTTGCACCACTATAACATCGACAAGTATAGTCTTCCCACCTAAGGAGAGAGGAAACTTAGGAAAAATCCCCAAATATTCACTAGGACATATATCAAAATCTGACAACTCATGAGAAGAATACACAAGCTTGGGAGAACCCAAATCTCTCCAAGCCAAGGAGGATAAAATATTTGTGAAGGGTCCTTCATCTACAATACATTGGTAAAAAAATATTGAATTAACTTCAACCCTTATTTGAAAACATGCATAAGAAGGAAGGTGAAGTTCAACAAGGTCATTCTAATCAAAGAAACCATCTTAGGACTTGGAGGGGGTGAGCTCGAAGTGAGTAGAATGCCCCCTTGTTCTGAAATTACTGAACTAGAAATGCTAAGAACATAGTTGGTAGACACATGAATCCCTGTGAGAAGAGTGGGATCAGCCGAAGATTGCATTGGTGTGACCACTTTGGTAGTCTCAACAGTCTCCAAGAGAATAGAGGGATCAACCGAAGATTGCATCGACATGACCACTTCCTCAAACACTGGTTGAATAGACTGCTAGACAACATGGCCTGAAGGTGCATCACCCCCCAAAATAAGAGTGGGGTTGGTCAAATATTGCATCATCACGACCACTTCATCAACCAAAGGATGAATAGGCTATCAGGAAACCTTAAAAGACTCAGAATCAAAAGAGATTGCAAATAGGGACAACAATCTTTGTGCCTATGGAAGGCCAAGGCATAAATGAGTAACGTGATATCCTTTGAAAATATTACAAGGGAACTTAGGCTTACTTCCTCTCTGTCTAGGTTTCTTAACAGAAACAATGGCCCCAACATGACTAGTAGTGGTTCGTTGCACATATCCAAAATGACTTGTATAGGTTGGTGATTGGTTGATAACATGACTCGCAAAGGCTACAGAGGCTACATACCTATTGCCAGTATAACTAGCAGTAACTAGAATTTTACTCCCAACATAACTTGGATAGGTTGGGTGTTGGTATTCAACATTACTTGCAGAGGTTGGTGATTTCTTCTTCTTATTCTTCCTCTTTCTATTTTGTTTATACTTTCAGTTACTAGTAGATATACTTTCACCAGAGAAGGAAGAAGTAGGAGGAGAAGACTTTGTTGATGAAGGAACATCAACATGATTCCCATGACATAAGGTTCTTAACTGAGAAGCCGCAAGAGAATTCGAGACATTTGGAATGGTACCCAAACAAATTGGTAGTCCCACATTCAACCCAGGAATGTTCAAAATGGCCATCAAAGGGAGACCAAAGTTTCCAAAAAAAGGAAAAGCATAAGAATCCCCTTGTGAAGGGGTTCCTTGGTTGGTATCGTAAGGAACTTTGGCCATGAATATCTTATGCACAAGATCTTCCCTTGTGGGATTGTTCAAGTCCATAAAAGTATCACACACTGACTCTGCTAAATCAGTGGTATGAAAATATACGCCTATAAGGAGGTGGCTCCACGTTTCTAAGAATAAGACCAAAAGTTACTCACGACCGACAAAGTGGGAAGTCTACCACCTTAGGTCAGAGACCCAAATAAATGATTGACTAAGTTGCAATGGAAAACTAGGGAGCAGAGAGGACACCACCAAGAAGAAAATCCTAAAAAGATACAATCCAAACAAACGACCCTTCTGAATGCTTCCAACCCAAGGAGATGAAGTATTGATCGTCCAAATAATTCAAAAAGGAAAATGACTAGCCAGTAGAAGCATTTACCCAGGCCTCTAACCGACAGTCACTTTGGGTGTCACCCAGAGAATACAGATTTTGCCTCAAGTACCACGATACACCCATCGCAGTCACTTGTGTGTCAACGTATATAATGGAAACTAGGCCACCAAATTGTAATAAACAAATTGGGGGGTACATTCAATAGTCAGGAGAGTGTATTGGAAGGGTAACTAAGCCCAAATATCCTCCTGAGGCTTGAAACGCAACAGGGCCAGAATCACTCTTAGAGTACCTTGGACGGATCCAAGTGTCTCAGAGGTATGACACAATTCGGGATAATAATGCTACAAGATTCACCCCCAATACACACTCTCCCAAACGATTTGTCAGGATTAGGAGTGGATATCTCCATCACCATCCTCCATGTGACCTCATGTTTGAATCCTATGTTAGAGGAGCTTCCTGGATTGAGTAATTACAAGGTGGATTTTTCACACCCTAGAACAAACATCTAATTTAAGTTTTGTTTGGCCTTGGAGAGTTTACATCTCCACACCTAATCCAAGGCCCTATCCTAAGCTATTAGCGAACCCTAGAAAAAGTGTTGCTAATATATTTTAGATTAGCGCATTCGTTTTAGGGGCTTTTCTTACTCAAGGAACGGAAGTGAAACTTATGTTGTTTGAGACTCTTACAAAAAATGAAACTTATAAGAACACTAGAAAATCAAACTTTACATCAATCCTTCAAATGAAAAGAGTTTCAAGGAATAAAAAGCATGAACAATCCTTCAAAGCTAAAGATGCAATCTTTTCTTCTTTAAATGCAAAATGCACAATGCAACTTTCGAGTGAAACAAAAGAGCAAATGAAAGGATTTTCTTTATTATTTTTTCTCTTGAAATGCTTTCAAGATGAGAAGAAAATGTAACCCTATCGTAATTTCTTTTTCTTTTTCAAATAACAATTCAAAGTAAATGCAAAGAAAGAAAGATACCTAAAAAACTCGGTTTTTTTTCCTTCCAATCAAATCAAAACTAACAAAAGATGCTAAAAGGAACTGCAGAATAAACTATTTTTTTTTTAAATGCAACTCATTTTTCTTAAAATTCAGGATAAAAATAAGCCAAAAATGCTTGGAAACACAGAGAGACAAGAGTATTTTTTTTTTCATAAAAAATCTAAGCTTGCAAACTGTATAAACCCCAAAAAACAGAGGCTTATGGAACTCAGGAACACCTGGGAACCACAAGTGCCCAGTAGAAGAAGGAAAATCTTTTGAAAAAATTCTCCAAAACCACAGAGATGCATGATCTGCACAACCAACCTACATATGTACCTGGGCTGAGTATAAAGAAGTACGTGTATATATGCGTGTTGTATAGAGTAAAAAGCGCGTACACCTCTATAAATTTTCAAAAAAAGAAAAGTTTGGACAAACAACTTGGGCAAGGGAAGTTGGTAAGCACCTGTAAGGTGACAAGAGACCCAACCTGACTCAGAACACTTAGAAACAACTAAAATTCAAACCAAACCAAGATCTCCCACTAAGATCTTAGAGAGACTCCCAAGTGGAGTCGCCAATTATTCTATGGAGAAAATTCCCCCTAAACTGGGTCTAAGGAATAGGCAAAGTGATAACCCCCTAAAATACTAACTTATCTCTAATCTACCCCAAAACAATATAGACTAAGTGATAAGAGAGAGGGAAGAGAATATTAAGAAGAGCACCTTGAATCCTTTATGTTGATGAATACCTCTTCCACTTACTTTTCCCTCTTAGATTACATATCTCCTCCCAAAGTGGACCTGCAACAGACCAAGAATGCAACACAACAACATATACAATCTCTAGTAATCACCTAAAATACTAAATATAGATGTAAATGATCAAATAGATAAGAACATATACACATAAATTTTTGGGACAAAGATAATCTCTTTTATTCATAAACAGGATGAAAGGTTACAACCTTTGCTTGCTGACACCGCTCCACGAACCAAGTCCAGGCTCCTTTGTTGTGACTCCAAGTGCACCAATCCCACATAGAATTCTCACAACCAACATGCCAACATGGGAAGAAGGAAGGGTTGCATAGGGAGAATGGATGGAATGGAAAACTAAGGATAAAACTCAGAGCAAGATGCAAAACTTGGGAAATGAGAGAGAGAGGATTTTGGTAGAGTTTTCTTGTGTTCTTGTTAATATATTCGAATGATCCCCCTAGACCCCTTTTTATATGATAAAAATATGGTTATTTAGTTTGGGGAAGGGATATAGGGAGTAAAATGGTTAGGAAACCCTTCATAGCCCATAAAATCCACCGAAATATGCACAATTTTATATTTTTTGCATTTTTTGGGAGTAAACGCGGGCTGACTAGCATGCAGAACGCGTATGTACAAAGATAGATTACCATGCAACACACATATGTACACAGGATGATAGTGCAGAAAGGCGCATGCATTATCCAAAAAGTTGTTTTTTGAAGGAAACCTTAGCAGTATGATTGACAAAGGATGCAAAAGGATGGGGCAATTTCTTGGATGCATAGATGTGGCATTTTTTTACTATAGCAGATTCCCCCTAATGTGTGAGGTCAGAAGATAAACCGATGGCATAGATATATTACAACATATATATACATTGGGAAGGTATGGTGATCCAGATGGATATCGGTGGCCACCCACCTTTTCCAACTAGCTCAAGACAGTTTTCTAATAATTTTGGCAATTTACTATTTTTAGCAGTTTCAACTTCCGGGGCCATTTTGAGGGCCTAAATGAAGGTTTTTCGGGATCAAGATCCTCAATGATATCCAAAAGAATTATTGAGCCCCCAAAATGAATCCCCTTGATGATACCTTTCCAACAGGCTATCACACGCCTAAAACGGAGATCGTATGCAAAAGTTACGACCCCAAGAAGTTGATGTACTAACTTACCCAAACGGGGCCCACATGACTTTTGGCGCTTCATATCCTGGGGTTAGATTTTTGGATGTCTAGGGTTTTTGGCATTCTTTATTATTGTAAAAAGGCCTTCAGAGCCTCATTGTAACCTTCTTCTTGCGAATGTGCACAGTCGTCACGTCTCTTCTCAGAGATAAGCCACCACCATTCCAGCAAGCTTGTTTCCACTGCATTTTACAGTTTTAGCTTATTTCATTATTGAATAGAAAACCAGTTTTACTGTATCTCTGTTATTTTGTGTTAAGAATCTGTTAATAATCTATATTCATTTCGTTCTACTCATAAAATCCGGATCAGTGATATCAGAGCGGTCTGCTCCTTGTCACCTTAATGCATGTCCCCAACGAGGTCAGAGTACAAAGAGATGGGTCTTAAGCTTATTTCTATTGAGGAAAAAATATCTCGCATGCCCAAGCGACCTCTCATGGTAGGAGAAAAGAAAGATGATGAGATAGGAGATCCTTTCAAACTATTGATTGAGGAAGCCCTCATGCAATAGAGGAACAAGATGATGGATAGTTTCACGCAAATCCTTTGGTGGCTACCAACAAGCGACGCATCTTCTTCGAACGGAGGCACCACCCCCTTCAAGGTACAAATAAACTTTGACATTCATATATTTTAAGTTCAAATAGACGCAGATGTTGTAGACAAGTGGTTGAATCTGCCTCGTTCTTGCTTATTGTAAAAATGCCTTCAGAGCCTCATTGTAACCTTCTTCTTGTGAATGCACGCAGTTGTCACATCTCTTCTCAGAGATAAGCCGCCACCATTCCAGAAGGCTTGTTTCTGTTGCATTTTACAGTTTCAGCTTATTTAATTATTGAATAGAAAACCAGTTTTACTGTATCTCTGTTATTTTGTGCTAAGAATCTGTTAATAATTTGTATTCATTTTGTTCAGCTCATAAAATTTGGATCATACAGATTTGAGTTAGCCCAAGACAAGTATTCATGAGTGTGTCACTTGCAAAATAATGATACTCTCTCTGAGGCAGGAATAACCATGATCATGATAAACTAAGCATGGATGCCAATCAAGTACAATGCAGATCCATGTCATATAAAATAATCATGACTACGAGAAAAATAATAATGCATATATAGATCGCAGTCGCGAATAATGCACAACAGAGCTACATCTCAAAATCATCTAAAGAGATACAAATACAATTTGATATGCATATCTAGGAAGCATCAATGATTGTAGTTGGAGGTGGTAGATTCATAACTCAATCAATATCTTCAAGGTCTTCAAAAATCAGGTAGGAGTATAATAGGAGTGTAGGACTCACTACCCTGAGGTCTTCGACAAACCATCATGGAAAGACTGGAAGAACTGGAACAATAGGTACCGAACTTCGTTGATTCTGAATATTTACTTGACTAGATTCTCAGGATGGCCGACTCATGAAGGTCAAGACACTAACTGCAAAATGGCTGACTCAGGTTCAAGAACTTCCCTTGGACAAAAGCATGACAAAATGATGAGACTTAGACAACATATTATTGACATAAGTCTGTGACACATGACGTGCCACAAATTCTCCATATGTTTGGAAGAGTAACCAAACAGAGGAGTACACATCTATATGTAACGAGAATAACTTCCTAAGGTAATACTAGATCCCAATGCTTGCAGAAAAAAAATAAGGATGTGCTTTGTCCAAGGGAGACTATCTTACTGTCGATAAAAAAAAATGTATATCCCGTCCCCTCTTTTTGGAATTTTTTTTTTTGTCTTTTTCAAATATTTAACGAGCTTGAAAGAGAATAAAATAATTTTATGTTACAAAGGAGGAACAAATGTCATGGCCAAGAAAACTAGTTCCAAGCGCATGGAACATATTGATGCTTAGTGCTAGGAGACATGTGCAGGATAAGGACAATCGGGAAAATTCCTCCATGGGTCAAGGTGCCAGATCGCAAGGGAAAAAATTGCTACAAGGCTTGCACCTAAGGAATGCTCTAAAGGTTCAATAATAGCAACATGAAGCTGACAATAGGCCAAAGATGCAAGGATGAGACATGCGATGCAATTATAGCATGACACAACAAGACTCCTTCCATTCAAATCTTTACAAGCCTAGAGAAGGTAAGCTCGGTGGTTTTTCACTTTTAGAGAGTCAGAAAAACACTAAAAGAAGACTCTATAGTAATATTTTTCATAAGGTTAGCCTCCAGAGCCCGAAAAAGAATAAAATCATACCAAAAAGAACTCTTCTGGTCACTAGGGACAGAGTGTTCCCTTTTCATTGTTAGTCCAGTCGGTCCGAAAGAGGGTTAAACTTAAACTGAAAGGACATCTCTTCAAAACCATTTTAACAAGTTTGACAAGGAGAATATCACTCAGAGATCTTTTCAATTTTAAGGAGTCTAAAATGAGATTAACTATAGACTCACCGCCTTTTTCATAATTTAGTCCCCTGAGCCCGAAAAAGTATAAAAAATAACTTAGGAGAACTCTCCCAGCGAGACATGTCTTTCGAGGTGTACCTTTTTCTAGGGTAATATATTGGCCAGAAAAAGGGTTAAACTTATGCCAAATAGATATTCCTTCTGGACCAATTAATGAGTGTGAAAGGAACAAGACCACTTGATGATGTTTTTTTGTTTAGGGAGTCTGAAAAGGGCTTAAAAAAGACTGCAAGGGGTTTCCTTTTTCATAAATAATTTCCAAGGCTCGAAAAAGTGATAAACCAAAACTAGGGAGAATGGCCCTTTTTCACAAATTTAGTCCCTCGAGCCCAAAAAAGGGTTAAACTTATGCTTGTCAATCATCTCCCTGAGAACCATAGCTCCTAGGGCATACCTTTTTTATAAAATTATCCATCTAGACCAAAAAAGGGGTAAACTATCACCAAACAGATGTAACTTCAAATTTTAGTTTGACAAGCGTGAAGGGAAACAAGATTGCTCAAAAATATTTTCAATTTTAGAGAGTCTGAAAAGGGCTTAAAGAAGACTCCAACGAGGTTCCTTTTCTTAATTAATTTGAACGAGGTTGAAAAGGATAAATAATTTCTCGTTACATGTCACTTTCATAGTTTAAATGAGCTTGAAAGGAAGAAAACCATGCTCTAGGGGAGTCCCGTGAGTATAGGCCAAAAAAGATGATGAATAAAAAAGATAAGGCTTCAACACAAAGTCATGGAGGGACTAAAAGGATTCCCATGCCTATGAAGTACTTCAACATGGGAATCAAATGGAAAACAAATATCTAACTAGGATTCCCATGGAAGGAAGGCTAAAACACATAAAGTACGACACACTTATCAGCAAGGAAGGTTAGTGTCGTAATTCAGTGGGGTCGATTCTAAGGCCAAATGAACCAAGAAATGGATAATGCAACAATGAAAGTATGGAAACTTAATATCACCTAACCTATATGCTAGTTTCAAGTTCAGCACTTGTCAGAACGAATCAATATGATGAACAAATGTCAAAGAAAAAACATCTCCAAGATCCTGCATATAAGGTCAATAACACTCATCCAAAAGTTAATAAATCCAATATAGATAGAAACTTCAAACAAATAAGAGGTTCTATTGAATACAAAAATTGAAAATAGAAAACTTGGATTGTACAATATGGTACAAAGCACCACACAACCTTACGACTCATGCATGGTACTAGTTCAAGTAGATCCTTCTGCTAGGTTCTGACCAAGAGTCTCTTCGATAGTCAACCTGGAAAGTATCCCAAAAGGGAAGAAAACACAAACCACGGTGTAAGTCTTCCTATGGTATAGAAACCATATTCATGGCTTCAAGGATAGCCTCATACTAAGGCAATTCAAAATACGATAAATCACACGAACGAGGATGGTCGACAATCCTAAAGGGAGAAGTAAACTAACCATTTTCCATATGACGATGGATATTCTAGATAGGACTGGTAGAGTTTATCAGTGAAGCATCACAAGCACAAGGGCTTGAGGATCTACAAACAGTGATATCATACTCAAAAGGAGACTCAATACCACATGGACCAAGAGGGGGAAGCAAGGTCTCCCATGCCCTCATTGGATACAAAAACTAATCAATTGCCAAGACCATGTCTCGAGAAGGAAAACAAGATTGCACATATTCCTGCTCAGAAGTAATTGAACATTGAGGATAATATGCCATATAATTAACCTGTGGGGGTAGAGTCCACATGAATACTAGGAATACATATAGGGGTAACTTGAACTAACACCGAATTAGTATGGTGATTATCAGATGCCAGTTGGTTGATAGTGACGATGCTTCCATTATGAGGGAAATGCATAACCCGGAAGAGCATAGACACCACAACATTCATAGAATATACATAATCATTACCAAGAAGCATATTGAAATCTAACATGCCTTACACCACTATAACAACGACAAGTAGAGTCTTCCCACCTAATGAGATAGGCAACTAAGGAAGAATCCCCAAATATTTACTAGGACATCTCTCAAAATCCAACAACTCATGAGAAGCAGACACAAGCTTGGGAGAACCCAAATCTCTCCAAGCCAAGGAGGATAAAATACTTGCGAAGGGACCTTCATCTACAATACATTAGTTAAAAAAAATTGAATTAACTTCAACCCTTATTTGAAAGGGTGCAGAAGAAGGAAGGTGAGGTTCAACAAGGTCATTCCAATCAGAGAAACCATCCTAGGACTTGGAGGGGGTGAGCTCGAAGTGAGAAGAATGCCCCCTTGTTCTGAAATTACTAAACTAGAAATGCTAAAAACATATTTGGTAGACACATGACTCCCCATGAGAATAGTGGGATCAGCCGAAGATTGCATCGGTGTGACCACTTTTGTAGTGTCGACAGTCTCCAAGAGAATAGAGGGATCAACTGAAGATTTCATCGACATGACCACCTCCTCAAACACTGGTTGAATAGATTGTTGGACAACATGGTTTGAAGGTGCATCACCCCCCAAAATAAGAGTGGGATCGGTCGAAGATTCCATCAGCACGACCACTTCATCAACCAAAGGATGAATAGGCTATGAGAAAACCTCAAAAGACTCAGAATCATAAGAGCTTGTAGATAGGGACCACAATATTTGTTCCTATGGAAGGCCAAGGCATAAATGAGTAAGGTGATATCCTTTGCAAATATTACAAGAGAACTTAGGCTTATGTCCTATCTGTCTAGGTTTCTCAACAGAATCAATGGCCCCAACATGACTAGCAGTGGTTCATTGCACATATCCAAAATGACTTGTATAGGTTGGTGATTGGTTGATAACATGACTCGTAGAGGCTACAGAGGCTACAGACCTATCGCCAGTATGACTAGCAGTAACTGGAATTTTACCCCCAGCATGACTTGGATAGGCTGGGTGTTGGTCTTCAACATGACTTGCAGAGGTTGAGGAACTATCTCCAACATGACTTGCAGAGGTTGGTGATTTCTTCTTCTTATTCTTCTTTTTTCTATTTTGTTTAGACTTTCAGTTACTAGTAGCTAGACTTTCACCAGAGAAGGAAGAAGGAGGAGGACAAGACTTTGTTGATGAAGGAACATGAACATGATTCCTATGACATAAGGTTCTTAACTGAGAAGCATCAAGAGAATTTGAGACATTTTGAATGGTACCCAACCAAATCGGTAGTCCCACATTCAACCCATGAATGTTCAAAATGGCCATCAAAAGGAGACCAAAGTTTCCAAAAAAGGGAAAAGCACAAGAATCCCCTTGTGAAGGGGTTCCTTGGTTGGTATCATAAGGAACTTTGGCCATGAATATCTTATCCATAGGATCCTCCCTTGCGGGATTGTTCAAGTCCATAAAAGTATCACACACTGACTCTGCTAAATCAGTGGTATAAAAATATACGCCTATAAGGAGGTGGCTCCACGTTTCTAAGAATAAGACCAAAAATTCCTCATGACTGACAGTGTGGGTGATCTACCACCTTAGGTCAGAGACCCAAAGAAATGATTGACTAACTCACAATGGAAAACTAGGGAGTAGAGAGGACACCACTAAGAAGAAAATCCTAAAAAGATACAAGCCAAACAAACGACCCTTCTAAATGCTTCCAACCCAAGGAGATGAAGTATTGATCGTCCAAATAATTCACAAAGGAAAACAACTGGCTAGGAGAAAAATTTACCCAGGCCACCGACCGACGGTCCCTTTGGGTGTCAGCCAGAGAATATAGATTTTGCCTTAGGTACCATGATACACCCATCATAGTCACCTATGTGTCAACCTATATAATGGAAACTAGGCCACCAAACTGTAATCAACAACCAGGGGGGTACATTCGATAGTCGAGAGAGTGTATTGGCAGGGTAACTAAGACCAAATATCCTCTTAAGGCTTGAAATGAAACAGGGCTAGAATCACTCTTACAGTGCCTTGGATGGATACAAGTGTCTCAGAGGTCTGACACAATTCGGGATAGTAACGCTACAGGATTCACCCCCAATACACACTCTCTCAAACAATTTGTCAAGATTAGGAGTAGATATCTCCGTCACCATCCTCCACACGGCTGCATGTTTGAATCCTGTGTTAGAGGAGCTTCCCGGATTGAGTAATTACAAGGTGGATTTTTCACACCCTAGAACAAACACCTAATTTAAGTTTTGTTTGGCCTTGGAGAGTTTACATCTCCACACCTAATCCAAGGCCCTATCCTAAGCTATTGGTGAACCCTAGAAAAAGTGTTACTAATATATTTTAGATTAGCGCATTCGTTTTAGGGGATTTTCTTACTCAAGGAACGGAAGTGAAATTTATGTTGTTTGATACTCTTACAAAAAATGAAAATTATAAGAACACTAGAAAATCAAACTTTATATCAATCCTTCAAATGAAAATAGTTTCAAAGAATAAAAAGCATGAACAATCCTTCAAACCTAAAGATGCAATCTTTTCTTCTTTCAATGCAAAATGCACAATGCAACTTTCAAGTGAAACAAAAGAGCAAATGAAAGGATTTTCTTTATTATTTTTTCTTTTGAAATGCTTTCAAGATGAGAAGAAAATGTAACCCTATCCTAATTTCTTTTTCTTTTTTCAAATAAGAATGCACAGTAAATGCAAAGAAAGAAATATACCTAAAAAACTAGGTTTTTTTTGCCTTCCAATCAAATCAAAACTAACACAAGATGCTAAAAGAAACTGTAGAATAAACTAGTTTTTTTTAAATGCAACTCATTCTTCTTAAAATTCAATATAAAAATAAGCCAAAAATGCTTGGAAACACAAACAGACAAGAGGATTTTTATTTTTTTCATCATGAATATGAGCCTGCAAACTATATAAACCCCAAAAAACAGAAGCTTATGGAACTCAGGAACACCTGGGAGCCACAAGTTCCCAGTAGAAGAAGGAAAATATTTTGAAAAAATTCTCCAAAACCACAGAGACGCGTGATGTGCACAACCAACCTGCATATGTACCCAGGCTGAGTATAAAGAAGTATGCATATGTACGCGTGTTGTATACGGAACAAAGAACGTACACCTCTATAAAATTTCAAAAAATGAAAAGTTTGGACAGACAACTTGGGCAAGGGAAGTTGGTAAGCACCTGTAAGGTGACCAGAGACCCAACCTGACTTAGAACACTCAGAAACAACTAAAAATCAAACCAAACCAAGATCTCCCACTAAGATCTTAGAGAGACTCCTGAGTGGAGACGCCAATTATTCTATGGGGAAAATTCCCCCTAAACTGGGTCTAAGGAATAGGCAGAGTGATAACCCCCTAAAATACTGACTTATCTCTAATCTACCCCAAAACAATATAGACAAAGTGATAAGAGATAGCTAAGAGAATATTAAGAAGAGAACCTTGAATCCTTTATGTTGATGAATACCTCTTCCACTTACTTTTCCCTCTTAGATTACATAGCTCCTCCCAAAGTTGACCTGCAACAGACCAAGAATGAAACACAACAACATATACAATCTCTAGTAATCACCTAAAATCCTAAATATATATGTAAATGATCAAATAGATAAGAACATATACACATAAAGCTTTGGGACAAAGATAATCTCTTTTATTCATAAACAGGATGAAAGGTTACAACCTTTGCTTGCTGACACCGCTCCATGAACCAAGTCCGAGCTCCTTTGTTGTGACTCCAAGTGCACCAATCCCACATAGAATTCTCACAACCAACATGCCAACATGGGAAGAAGGAAGGGTTGCATAGGGAGAATGGATGGAAGGGAAAACTAAAGATAAAACTCAAAGCAAGATGCAAAACTTGGGAAAAGCGAGAGAGAGGATTTTGGCAGAGTTTTCTTGTCTTTTTGTTAATATATTCGAATGATACCCCTAGACCAATTTTTATATGAGAAAAATATGGTTATTCAGTTTGGGGAAGGGCTACAAGGGGTAAAATGGTTAGGAAACACTTCATAGCTCGTAAAATCCACCGAAATACGCACAATTTTATATTTTTTGCATTTTTGGGGAGTAAACCCGGGCTGACTAGCATGCAAAACGCATATGTACATGGACAGATAAGCATGCAACACACATATATACATGAGATGATGGTGCAGTAGGACGCATGCATTATCCAAAAAAAAAAAAATTTAAGGAAACCTAAGCAGTATGATTGACAAAGGATGCAAAAGGATGGGCCAATTTCTTGGATGCATAGATGTGGCATTTTTTGCCTATAGCATATCCCCCCTAATGTGTGAGGTTAGAAGAGAAACCGATGGCATAAATATAGTACAACATATATATACAGTGGGAAGGCACGGATTTGAGTGAGCCCAAGACAAGTATTCATGAGTGTGTCATCTGCAAAATAATTATAATCTCTCTGAGGCAGGAATAACCATGCTCAGGATAAACTAAGCAGGGATGCCAATCAAGTATAATGCAATTCCATGTCATATAAAATAATCATGACTACGAGAAAAATAATAATGCCTATATAGATCGCAGTCACGAATAATGCACAACGTAGCTACATCTCAAAATCATCTGAAGAGATACAAATACAATGTGATATGCATATCCAGGAAGAATCAATGCTTGAACTTGGAGGTGGTAGCTTCATAACTCAAGCAATATTTTCAAGGTCTTCAAAAATCAGGTAGGAGTATAATAGGAGTGTAGGACTCACTACCCTGAGGTCTTCGACAAACCGTCATGGAAAGACTGGAAGAAATTGAACAAAAGGTACCGAAATTCGTTGATTCTGAAGATTTACTTGACTGGATTCTCAGGATGGCCGACTCATGAAGGTCAAGACACTAACTGCAAAATGGATGACTCAGGTTCAAGAACTTCCCTTGGACAAAAGCACAACAAAATGATGAGACTCAGACAACATATTATTGACATAAGTCTGTGATACATGAGGTGCCACAAACTCTCCATATGTTTGGAAGAGTAACCAAACAGAGGAATACACATCTATATGTAATGAGAATAACTTCCTAAGGTAATACTAGATCCCAATGCTTGCAGAAAAAAAACAAGTATGTGCTTTGTCCAAGGGAGACTATCTTACTGTCGATAAAAGAAAATGTATATCCCGTCCCCTCTTTTTGGAATATTTTTTTTTTGTCTTTTTCAAATATTTAACGATCTTGAAAGAGAATAAAAAAAATTTATGCTACAAAGGAGGAACAAGTGTCGTGGGAAAGAAAACTCGTTCCAAGTTCATGGAACATATTGATGCTTAGTGCTAGGAGACATGTGCAGGATAAGGACACTCGGGAAAATTCCTCCATGGGTCAAGGTGCTAGATTGCAAGGGAAAAAAGTGCTACGAGGCTTTCACCTAAGGAATGCTCTAAAGGTTCAATAATAGCAAAATGAAGCCGACAATAGGCCAGAGATGCAAGGATGAGACATGCGATGCGATTATAGCATGACACAACAAGAATCCTTCCATGTAAATTTTTATGAGCCTAGAGAAGGTAAGCTCGGTGGTTTTTCCTTTTAGAGAGTCTGAAAAACACTAAAAGAAGACTCCAGAGTGATATTTTTCGTAAGGTTAGTCTCCAGGGCCCGAAAAAGAATAAAATCATATGAAAGAGAACTCTTCTGGCCACTAGGGATAGAGTGTTCCTTTTTCATAGTTAGTCCAGTCGGTCTGGAAAAGGGTTAAACTTAAACTGAAAGGACATCTCTTCAAAACCATTTTAACAAGTGTGATAGAGAGAAGATGACTCGGATATCTTTTCAATTTTAAGGAGTCTGAAAAACGATTAACTATGGACTCACTACCTTTAGTCCCCTTAGCCCAAAAAAGTATAAAAAATAACTTAGGAGAACTCTCCCAGCGAGACATGTCTCCCGAGTTGTACCTTTTTCTTGGGTAATCTATTGGCCAGAAAAAGGGTTAAACTTATTCCAAATAGATATTCCTTCTGGGCCAATTAATGAGTGTGAAAGGAACAAGGCCACTCGATGATCTTTTTTCATTTAGGTAGTCAGAAAAGGGCTTAAAGAAGACTCCAAGGGGTTTCCTTTTTCATAAATAATTTCCAAGGCCTGAAAAAGTGATAAACCAAAACTAGGGAGAATGGAACTTTTTTCACAAATTCAGTCCCTCGAGCCCAAAAAAGGGTTAAACTTATGCTTGTGAATAGTCTCCTAGCGAACCGTAGCTCCTAGGGCATACATTTTTCATAAAATTATCCATCCAGACCGAAAAAGGGGTAAACTATCACTGGACAGATGTACCTTCAAATTTTAGTTTGACAAGCGTGAACGGAAACAAGATTGCTCGACAATATTTTCAATTTTAGAGAGTCTGAGAAGGGATTAAAGAACACTCCAACAGGGATCCTTTTCTTAACTAATTTGAACGAGGCTAAAAAGGATAAATAATTTCTCATTAGATGTCACTTTCATAGTTTAAATGAGCTTGAAAGCAATAAAACCATGCTCTAGGGGAGTCTCGTGAGTATAGGCCAGAAAAGATGATGAATAAAAAAGATAAGGCTTCAACACAAATTCATGGAGGGACTAAAAGGACTCTCATGCCTATGAAGTACTTCAACATGGGAATCAAATGGAAAAAAAATCTCTAACTAGGATTCCCATGCAAGGAAGACTCTACCACATAAAGTGCAACACACTTATCAGCAAGGAAGGTTAGTGTCGTAATTCAGTGGGTTCGATGCTAAGGCCAAATGAACCAGGAAATGGATAATGCAACAAGGAAAGTAGGGAAACTTAATATCACCTAACCTATATGCTAGTTTCAAGGTCAACACCTGTAAGAACGAATCGATATGATGAACAAATGTCAAGAAAAAACGTCTCCAAGATCCTGCATATAAGGTCAATAACACTCATCTAGAAGTTAATAAATCCAATATAGATAGAAACTTCAAAAAAATAAGAGGTTCTTGTGAATACAAAAATTGAAAATAGAAAACTTGGATTGTACAATATGGTACAAGGCACCACACAACCTTGCAACTCATGCATGGTACTAGTTCAAGTAGATCCTGTTGTTAGGTTCTGACCAAGAGTTTCTTCGATAGTCAACCTGGAAAGTATCCCAAAAGGGAAGAAAACACAAACCACGGTGTAAGTCTTCCCATGGTATAGAAACCATATTCATGGCTTCAAGGATAGCCTCATCCTAAGGCAATTCAAAATACAATAAATCACACGAACGAGGATGGTCGACAGTCCTAAAGGGAGAAGTAAACTAACCATTTTCCATATGATGATGGATGTTCTGGATAGGACTGGTAGAGTCTATCAGAGAAGAATAACAAGCACAAGGGCTTGAGGATCTACAAACAACGATATTATACTCAAAAGGAGACTCAAGACCACTCGAACCAAGAGGGTGAAGTAAGGGATCCCATGCCCCCATTGGATAAAAAAACTAATCAATTTCCAAGACCATGTCTTCAGAAGGAAAACAAGATTGCACAGGTTCCTACTCAGAAGAAATTAAACATCAAGGATAATATGCCATATAATTAACCTGTGGTGGGGTAGAGTCTACACAAATACTAGGAACACATATAGGGGTAACCTGAACTAACACCGAATTAGGATGGTGATTCTCAGATGCCAGTTGGTTTATAGTGGCAATGCTTCCATTATGAGGGAAATGGATCACCCGGAAGACTGTAGACACCACAACATTCATAGCATATACATATTCATTACTGAGAAGCATATTGAAATCTACAGGCCTTGCACCACTATAACATCGACAAGTACAGTCTTCCCACCTAACGAGATAGGAAACTAAGGAAGAATCCCCAAATATTCACTACGACATATATCAAAATCCAACATCTCATGAGAAGCAGACACAAGCTTGGGAGAACCCAAATCTCTCCAAGCCAAGGAGGATAAAATACTTGCGAAGGGTCCTTCATCTATAATACATTGGTTAAAAAAAATTGAATTAACTTCAACCCTTATTTGAAAGGGTGAAGAAGAAGGAAGGTGAGGTTCAACAAGGTTATTCCAATCAAAGAAACCATATTAGGACTTGGAGGGGGTGAGCTCGAAGTGAGCAGAATGCCCCCTTGTTCTGAAATTACTGAACTAGAAATGTTAAAAACATACTTGGTAGACACATGACTCCCCATGTGAAGAGTGGGATCAACCGAAGATTGCATTGGTGTGACCACTTTGGTAGTCTCGACAGTCTCCAAGAGAATAGAAGGATCAACTGAAGATTGCATCGACATGACCACTTCCTCAAACACTGGTTGAATAGACTACTAGACAACATTATTTGAAGATGCATCACCCCCCAAAATAAGAGTGGGGTCGGTCGAAGCTTGCATCCGCATGACCACTTCATCAAGCAAAGGTTGAATAGGCTGTGAGGAAACCTCAAAAGACTCAAAATCAGAAGAGCTTGCAGAGAGGGACCACAATCTTTGTGCTTATGGAAGGCCAAGGCACAAGTGAGTAAGGTGATATCCTTTGCAAATTTTACAAGGGAACTTAAGCTTATGTCCTATCTGTCTAGGTTTCTCAACAGAATCAATGGCCCCAACATGACTAGCAGTGGATTGTTGCACATATCCAAAATGACTTGTATAGGTTGGTGACTGGTTGATAACATGACTCGTAGAGGCTATGGAGGCTACAGAACTATCACCAGTATGACTAGGAGTAACTGGAATTTTACCCCCAGCATGACTTGGATAGGCTGGGTGTTGGTCTTCAACATGACTTGCAAAGGTTAAGGACCTATCTCCAACATGACTTGTAAAGGTTGGTGATTTCTTCTTCTTATTCTTCCTCTTTCTATTTTGTTTAGACTTTCGGTTACTAGTAGCTAGACTTTCACCAGAGAAGGAAGAAGGAGGAGGAGAAGACTTTGTTGATGAAGGAACATGAACATGATTCCTGTGACATAAGGTTCTTAACTGAGAAGCATCAAGAGCATTCGAGACATTTGGAATGGTACCCAACCAAATCGGTAGTGCCACATTCAACCCAGGAATGTTCCAAATGGCCATCAAAGGGAGACCAAAGTTTTCGAAGAAAGGAAAAGCACAAGAATCCCCTTGTGAAGGGGTTCCTTGGTTGGTATCGTAAGGAACTTTGGCCATAAATATCTTATGCATAGGATCTTCCCTTGCGGGATCGTTCAAGTCCATAAAAGTATCACACACTGACTCTACTAAATCAGTGGTATAAAGATATACGC
>WSFP011426305.1:0-22252 GCA_009831015.1 Picea engelmannii
GCGTATATCTTTATACCACTGATTTAGTAGAGTCAGTGTGTGATACTTTTATGGACTTGAACGATCCCGCAAGGGAAGATCCTATGCATAAGATATTTATGGCCAAAGTTCCTTACGATACCAACCAAGGAACCCCTTCACAAGGGGATTCTTGTGCTTTTCCTTTCTTCGAAAACTTTGGTCTCCCTTTGATGGCCATTTGGAACATTCCTGGGTTGAATGTGGCACTACCGATTTGGTTGGGTACCATTCCAAATGTCTCGAATGCTCTTGATGCTTCTCAGTTAAGAACCTTATGTCACAGGAATCATGTTCATGTTCCTTCATCAACAAAGTCTTCTCCTCCTCCTTCTTCCTTCTCTGGTGAAAGTCTAGCTACTAGTAACCGAAAGTCTAAACAAAATAGAAAGAGGAAGAATAAGAAGAAGAAATCACCAACCTTTACAAGTCATGTTGGAGATAGGTCCTTAACCTTTGCAAGTCATGTTGAAGACCAACACCCAGCCTATCCAAGTCATGCTGGGGGTAAAATTCCAGTTACTCCTAGTCATACTGGTGATAGTTCTGTAGCCTCCATAGCCTCTACGAGTCATGTTATCAACCAGTCACCAACCTATACAAGTCATTTTGGATATGTGCAACAATCCACTGCTAGTCATGTTGGGGCCATTGATTCTGTTGAGAAACCTAGACAGATAGGACATAAGCTTAAGTTCCCTTGTAAAATTTGCAAAGGATATCACCTTACTCACTTGTGCCTTGGCCTTCCATAAGCACAAAGATTGTGGTCCCTCTCTGCAAGCTCTTCTGATTTTGAGTCTTTTGAGGTTTCCTCACAGCCTATTCAACCTTTGCTTGATGAAGTGGTCATGCGGATGCAAGCTTCGACCGACCCCACTCTTATTTTGGGGGGTGATGCATCTTCAAATAATGTTGTCTAGTAGTCTATTCAACCAGTGTTTGAGGAAGTGGTCATGTCGATGCAATCTTCAGTTGATCCTTCTATTCTCTTGGAGACTGTCGAGACTACCAAAGTGGTCACACCAATGCAATCTTCGGTTGATCCCACTCTTCACATGGGGAGTCATGTGTCTACCAAGTATGTTTTTAACATTTCTAGTTCAGTAATTTCAGAACAAGGGGGCATTCTGCTCACTTCGAGCTCACCCCCTCCAAGTCCTAATATGGTTTCTTTGATTGGAATAACCTTGTTGAACCTCACCTTCCTTCTTCTTCACCCTTTCAAATAAGGGTTGAAGTTAATTCAATTTTTTTTAACCAATGTATTATAGATGAAGGACCCTTCGCAAGTATTTTATCCTCCTTGGCTTGGAGAGATTTGGGTTCTCCCAAGCTTGTGTCTGCTTCTCATGAGATGTTGGATTTTGATATATGTCGTAGTGAATATTTGGGGATTCTTCCTTAGTTTCCTATCTCGTTAGGTGGGAAGACTGTACTTGTCGATGTTATAGTGGTGCAAGGCCTGTAGATTTCAATATGCTTCTCAGTAATGAATATGTATATGCTATGAATGTTGTGGTGTCTACAGTCTTCCGGGTGATCCATTTCCCTCATAATGGAAGCATTGCCACTATAAACCAACTGGCATCTGAGAATCACCATCCTAATTCGGTGTTAGTTCAGGTTACCCCTATATGTGTTCCTAGTATTTGTGTAGACTCTACCCCACCACAGGTTAATTATATGGCATATTATCCTTGATGTTTAATTTCTTCTGAGTAGGAACCTGTGCAATCTTGTTTTCCTTCTGAAGACATGGTCTTGGAAATTGATTAGTTTTTTTATCCAATGGGGGCATGGGATCCCTTACTTCACCCTCTTGGTTCGAGTGGTCTTGAGTCTCCTTTTGAGTATAATATCGTTGTTTGTAGATCCTCAAGCCCTTGTGCTTGTTATTCTTCTCTGATAGACTCTACCAGTCCTATCCAGAACATCCATCATCATATGGAAAATGGTTAGTTTACTTCTCCCTTTAGGACTGTCGACCATCCTCGTTCGTGTGATTTATTGTATTTTGAATTGCCTTAGGATGAGGCTATCCTTGAAGCCATGAATATGGTTTCTATACCATGGGAAGACTTACACCGTGGTTTGTGTTTTCTTCCCTTTTGGGATACTTTCCAGGTTGACTATCGAAGAAACTCTTGGTCAGAACCTAACAACAGGATCTACTTGAACTAGTACCATGCATGAGTTGCAAGGTTGTGTGGTGCCTTGTACCATATTGTACAATCCAAGTTTTCTATTTTCAATTTTTGTATTCACAAGAACCTCTTATTTTTTTGAAGTTTCTATCTATATTGGATTTATTAACTTCTAGATGAGTGTTATTGACCTTATATGCAGGATCTTGGAGACGTTTTTTCTTGACATTTGTTCATCATATCGATTCGTTCTTACAGGTGTTGACCTTGAAACTAGCATATAGGTTAGGTGATATTAAGTTTCCCTACTTTCCTTGTTGCATTATCCATTTCCTGGTTCATTTGGCCTTAGCATCGAACCCACTGAATTACGACACTAACCTTCCTTGCTGATAAGTGTGTTGCACTTTATGTGGTAGAGTCTTCCTTGCATGGGAATCCTAGTTAGAGATTTTTTTTCCATTTGATTCCCATGTTGAAGTACTTCATAGGCATGAGAGTCCTTTTAGTCCCTCCATGAATTTGTGTTGAAGCCTTATCTTTTTTATTCATCATCTTTTCTGGCCTATACTCACGAGACTCCCCTAGAGCATGGTTTTATTGCTTTCAAGCTCATTTAAACTATGAAAGTGACATCTAATGAGAAATTATTTATCCTTTTTAGCCTCGTTCAAATTAGTTAAGAAAAGGATCCCTGTTGGAGTGTTCTTTAATCCCTTCTCAGACTCTCTAAAATTGAAAATATTGTCGAGCAATCTTGTTTCCGTTCACGCTTGTCAAACTAAAATTTGAAGGTACATCTGTCCAGTGATAGTTTACCCCTTTTTCGGTCTGGATGGATAATTTTATGAAAAATGTATGCCCTAGGAGCTACGGTTCGCTAGGAGACTATTCACAAGCATAAGTTTAACCCTTTTTTGGGCTCGAGGGACTGAATTTGTGAAAAAAGTTCCATTCTCCCTAGTTTTGGTTTATCACTTTTTCAGGCCTTGGAAATTATTTATGAAAAAGGAAACCCCTTGGAGTCTTCTTTAAGCCCTTTTCTGACTACCTAAATGAAAAAAGATCATCGAGTGGCCTTGTTCCTTTCACACTCATTAATTGGCCCAGAAGGAATATCTATTTGGAATAAGTTTAACCCTTTTTCTGGCCAATAGATTACCCAAGAAAAAGGTACAACTCGGGAGACATGTCTCGCTGGGAGAGTTCTCCTAAGTTATTTTTTATACTTTTTTGGGCTAAGGGGACTAAAGGTAGTGAGTCCATAGTTAATCGTTTTTCAGACTCCTTAAAATTGAAAAGATATCCGAGTCATCTTCTCTCTATCACACTTGTTAAAATGGTTTTGAAGAGATGTCCTTTCAGTTTAAGTTTAACCCTTTTCCAGACCGACTGGACTAACTATGAAAAAGGAACACTCTATCCCTAGTGGCCAGAAGAGTTCTCTTTCATATGATTTTATTCTTTTTCGGGCCCTGGAGACTAACCTTACGAAAAATATCACTCTGGAGTCTTCTTTTAGTGTTTTTCAGACTCTCTAAAAGGAAAAACCACCGAGCTTACCTTCTCTAGGCTCATAAAAATTTACATGGAAGGATTCTTGTTGTGTCATGCTATAATCGCATCGCATGTCTCATCCTTGCATCTCTGGCCTATTGTCGGCTTCATTTTGCTATTATTGAACCTTTAGAGCATTCCTTAGGTGAAAGCCTCGTAGCACTTTTTTCCCTTGCAATCTAGCACCTTGACCCATGGAGGAATTTTCCCGAGTGTCCTTATCCTGCACATGTCTCCTAGCACTAAGCATCAATATGTTCCATGAACTTGGAACGAGTTTTCTTTCCCACGACACTTGTTCCTCCTTTGTAGCATAAATTTTTTTTATTCTCTTTCAAGATCGTTAAATATTTGAAAAAGACAAAAAAAAAATATTCCAAAAAGAGGGGACGGGATATACATTTTCTTTTATCGACAGTAAGATAGTCTCCCTTGGACAAAGCACATACTTGTTTTTTTTCTGCAAGCATTGGGATCTAGTATTACCTTAGGAAGTTATTCTCATTACATATAGATGTGTATTCCTCTGTTTGGTTACTCTTCCAAACATATGGAGAGTTTGTGGCACCTCATGTATCACAGACTTATGTCAATAATATGTTGTCTGAGTCTCATCATTTTGTTGTGCTTTTGTCCAAGGGAAGTTCTTGAACCTGAGTCATCCATTTTGCAGTTAGTGTCTTGACCTTCATGAGTCGGCCATCCTGAGAATCCAGTCAAGTAAATCTTCAGAATCAACGAATTTCGGTACCTTTTGTTCAATTTCTTCCAGTCTTTCCATGACGGTTTGTCGAAGACCTCAGGGTAGTGAGTCCTACACTCCTATTATACTCCTACCTGATTTTTGAAGACCTTGAAAATATTGCTTGAGTTATGAAGCTACCACCTCCAAGTTCAAGCATTGATTCTTCCTGGATATGCATATCACATTGTATTTGTATCTCTTCAGATGATTTTGAGATGTAGCTACGTTGTGCATTATTCGTGACTGCGATCTATATAGGCATTATTATTTTTCTCGTAGTCATGATTATTTTATATGACATGGAATTGCATTATACTTGATTGGCATCCCTGCTTAGTTTATCCTGAGCATGGTTATTCCTGCCTCAGAGAGATTATAATTATTTTGCAGATGACACACTCATGAATACTTGTCTTGGGCTCACTCAAATCCGTGCCTTCCCACTGTATATATATGTTGTACTATATTTATGCCATCGGTTTCTCTTCTAACCTCACACATTAGGGGGGATATGCTATAGGCAAAAAATGCCACATCTATGCATCCAAGAAATTGGCCCATCCTTTTGCATCCTTTGTCAATCATACTGCTTAGGTTTCCTTAAATTTTTTTTTTTTTGGATAATGCATGCGTCCTACTGCACCATCATCTCATGTATATATGTGTGTTGCATGCTTATCTGTCCATGTACATATGCGTTTTGCATGCTAGTCAGCCCGGGTTTACTCCCCAAAAATGCAAAAAATATAAAATTGTGCGTATTTCGGTGGATTTTACGAGCTATGAAGTGTTTCCTAACCATTTTACCCCTTGTAGCCCTTCCCCAAACTGAATAACCATATTTTTCTCATATAAAAATTGGTCTAGGGGTATCATTCGAATATATTAACAAAAAGACAAGAAAACTCTGCCAAAATCCTCTCTCTCGCTTTTCCCAAGTTTTGCATCTTGCTTTGAGTTTTATCTTTAGTTTTCCCTTCCATCCATTCTCCCTATGCAACCCTTCCTTCTTCCCATGTTGGCATGTTGGTTGTGAGAATTCTATGTGGGATTGGTGCACTTGGAGTCACAACAAAGGAGCTCGGACTTGGTTCATGGAGCGGTGTCAGCAAGCAAAGGTTGTAACCTTTCATCCTGTTTATGAATAAAAGAGATTATCTTTGTCCCAAAGCTTTATGTGTATATGTTCTTATCTATTTGATCATTTACATATATATTTAGGATTTTAGGTGATTACTAGAGATTGTATATGTTGTTGTGTTTCATTCTTGGTCTGTTGCAGGTCAACTTTGGGAGGAGCTATGTAATCTAAGAGGGAAAAGTAAGTGGAAGAGGTATTCATCAACATAAAGGATTCAAGGTTCTCTTCTTAATATTCTCTTAGCTATCTCTTATCACTTTGTCTATATTGTTTTGGGGTAGATTAGAGATAAGTCAGTATTTTAGGGGGTTATCACTCTGCCTATTCCTTAGACCCAGTTTAGGGGGAATTTTCCCCATAGAATAATTGGCGTCTCCACTCAGGAGTCTCTCTAAGATCTTAGTGGGAGATCTTGGTTTGGTTTGATTTTTAGTTGTTTCTGAGTGTTCTAAGTCAGGTTGGGTCTCTGGTCACCTTACAGGTGCTTACCAACTTCCCTTGCCCAAGTTGTCTGTCCAAACTTTTCATTTTTTGAAATTTTATAGAGGTGTACGTTCTTTGTTCCGTATACAACACGCGTACATATGCATACTTCTTTATACTCAGCCTGGGTACATATGCAGGTTGGTTGTGCACATCACGCGTCTCTGTGGTTTTGGAGAATTTTTTCAAAATATTTTCCTTCTTCTACTGGGAACTTGTGGCTCCCAGGTGTTCCTGAGTTCCATAAGCTTCTGTTTTTTGGGGTTTATATAGTTTGCAGGCTCATATTCATGATGAAAAAAATAAAAATCCTCTTGTCTGTTTGTGTTTCCAAGCATTTTTGGCTTATTTTTATATTGAATTTTAAGAAGAATGAGTTGCATTTAAAAAAAACTAGTTTATTCTACAGTTTCTTTTAGCATCTTGTGTTAGTTTTGATTTGATTGGAAGGCAAAAAAAACCTAGTTTTTTAGGTATATTTCTTTCTTTGCATTTACTGTGCATTCTTATTTGAAAAAAGAAAAAGAAATTAGGATAGGGTTACATTTTCTTCTCATCTTGAAAGCATTTCAAAAGAAAAAATAATAAAGAAAATCCTTTCATTTGCTCTTTTGTTTCACTTGAAAGTTGCATTGTGCATTTTGCATTGAAAGAAGAAAAGATTGCATCTTTAGGTTTGAAGGATTGTTCATGCTTTTTATTCTTTGAAACTATTTTCATTTGAAGGATTGATATAAAGTTTGATTTTCTAGTGTTCTTATAATTTTCATTTTTTGTAAGAGTATCAAACAACATAAATTTCACTTCCGTTCCTTGAGTAAGAAAATCCCCTAAAACGAATGCGCTAATCTAAAATATATTAGTAACACTTTTTCTAGGGTTCACCAATAGCTTAGGATAGGGCCTTGGATTAGGTGTGGAGATGTAAACTCTCCAAGGCCAAACAAAACTTAAATTAGGTGTTTGTTCTAGGGTGTGAAAAATCCACCTTGTAATTACTCAATCCGGGAAGCTCCTCTAACACAGGATTCAAACATGCAGCCGTGTGGAGGATGGTGACGGAGATATCTACTCCTAATCTTGACAAATTGTTTGAGAGAGTGTGTATTGGGGGTGAATCCTGTAGCGTTACTATCCCGAATTGTGTCAGACCTCTGAGACACTTGTATCCATCCAAGGCACTGTAAGAGTGATTCTAGCCCTGTTTCATTTCAAGCCTTAAGAGGATATTTGGTCTTAGTTACCCTGCCAATACACTCTCTCGACTATCGAATGTACCCCCCTGGTTGTTGATTACAGTTTGGTGGCCTAGTTTCCATTATATAGGTTGACACATAGGTGACTATGATGGGTGTATCATGGTACCTAAGGCAAAATCTATATTCTCTGGCTGACACCCAAAGGGACCGTCGGTCGGTGGCCTGGGTAAATTTTTCTCCTAGCCAGTTGTTTTCCTTTGTGAATTATTTGGACGATCAATACTTCATCTCCTTGGGTTGGAAGCATTTAGAAGGGTCGTTTGTTTGGCTTGTATCTTTTTAGGATTTTCTTCTTAGTGGTGTCCTCTCTACTCCCTAGTTTTCCATTGTGAGTTAGTCAATCATTTCTTTGGGTCTCTGACCTAAGGTGGTAGATCACCCACACTGTCAGTCATGAGGAATTTTTGGTCTTATTCTTAGAAACGTGGAGCCACCTCCTTATAGGCGTATATTTTTATACCACTGATTTAGCAGAGTCAGTGTGTGATACTTTTATGGACTTGAACAATCCCGCAAGGGAGGATCCTATGGATAAGATATTCATGGCCAAAGTTCCTTATGATACCAACCAAGGAACCCCTTCACAAGGGGATTCTTGTGCTTTTCCCTTTTTTGGAAACTTTGGTCTCCTTTTGATGGCCATTTTGAACATTCATGGGTTGAATGTGGGACTACCGATTTGGTTGGGTACCATTCCAAATGTCTCAAATTCTCTTGATGCTTCTCAGTTAAGAACCTTATGTCACGGGAATCATGTTCATGTTCCATCATCAACAAAGTCTTGTCCTCCTCCTTCTTCCTTCTCTGGTGAAAGTCTAGCTACTAGTAACTGAAAGTCTAAACAAAATAGAAAAAAGAAGAATAAGAAGAACAAATCACCAACCTCTGCAAGTCATGTTGGAGATAGTTCCTCAACCTCTGAGAGTCATGTTGAAGACCAACACCCAGCCTATCCAAGTCATGCTGGGGGTAAAATTCCAGTTACTGCTAGTCATACTGGTGATAGGTCTGTAGCCTCTGTAGCCTCTACGAGTCATGTTATCAACCAATCACCAACCTATACAAGTCATTTTGGATATGTGCAACGAACCACTGCTAGTCATGTTGGGGCCATTGATTCTGTTGAGAAACCTAGACAGATAGGACATAAGCCTAAGTTCCCTTGTAATATTTGCAAAGGATATCACCTTACTCATTTATGCCTTGGCCTTCCATAGGAACAAATATTGTGGTCCCTATCTACAAGCTCTTATGATTCTGAGTCTTTTGAGGTTTTCTCACAGCCTATTCATCCTTTGGTTGATGAAGTGGTCGTGCTGATGGAATCTTCGACCGATCCCACTCTTATTTTGGGGGGTGATGCACCTTCAAACCATGTTGTCCAGCAATCTATTCAACCAATGTTTGAGGAGGTGGTCATGTCGATGCAATCTTCAGTGGATCCCTCTATTCTCTTGGAGACTGTCAACACTACCAAAGTGGTCACACCGATGCAATCTTCGGCTGATCCCACTCTTCTCATGGGGAGTCATGTGTCTACCAACTATGTTTTTAGCATTTCTAGTTCAGTAATTTCAGAACAAGGGGGTATTCTTCTCACTTCGAGCTCACCCCCTCCAAGTCCTAGGATGGTTTCTCTGATTGGAATGACCTTGTTGAACCTCACCTTCCTTCTTCTGCACCCTTTCAAATAAGGGTTGAAGTTAATTCAATTTTTTTAACTAATGTATTGTAGATGAAGGTCCCTTCGCAAGTATTTTATCCTCCTTGGCTTGGAGAGATTTGGGTTCTCCCAAGCTTGTGTCTGCTTCTCATGAGTTGTTGGATTTTGAGAGATGTCCTAGTAAATATTTGGGGATTCTTCCTTAGTTGCCTATCTCATTAGGTGGGAAGACTCTACTTGTCGTTGTTATAGTGGTGTAAGGCATGTTAGATTTCAATATGCTTCTTGGTAATGATTATGTATATTCTATGAATGTTGTGGTGTCTATGCTCTTCCGGGTTATGCATTTCCCTCATAATGGAAGCATCGTCACTATCAACCAACTGGCATCTGATAATCACCATACTAATTCGGTGTTAGTTCAAGTTACCCCTATATGTATTCCTAGTATTCATGTGGACTCTACCCCCACAGGTTAATTATATGGCATATTATCCTCAATGTTCAATTACTTCTGAGCAGGAATATGTGCAATCTTGTTTTCCTTCTCGAGACATGGTCTTGGCAATTGATTAGTTTTTGTATCCAATGAGGGCATGGGAGACCTTGCTTCCCCCTCTTGGTCCATGTGGTATTGAGTCTCCTTTTGAGTATGATATCACTGTTTGTAGATCCTCAAGCCCTTGTGCTTGTGATGCTTCACTGATAAACTCTACCAGTCCTATCTAGAATATCCATCGTCATATGGAAAATGGTTAGTTTACTTCTCCCTTTAGGATTGTCGACCATCCTCGTTCGTGTGATTTATCGTATTTTGAATTGCCTTAGTATGAGGCTATCCTTGAAGCCATGAATATGGTTTCTATACCATAGGAAGACTTACACCGTGGTTTGTGTTTTCTTCCCTTTTGGGATACTTTCCAGGTTGACTATCGAAGAGACTCTTGGTCAGAACCTAGCAGAAGGATCTACTTGAACTAGTACCATGCATGAGTCGTAAGGTTGTGTGGTGCTTTGTACCATATTGTACAATCCAAGTTTTCTATTTTCAATTTTTGTATTCAATAGAACCTCTTATTTGTTTGAAGTTTCTATCTATATTGGATTTATTAACTTTTGGATGAGTGTTATTGACCTTATATGCAGGATCTTGGAGATGTTTTTTCTTTGACATTTGTTCATCATATTGATTCGTTCTGACAAGTGCTGAACTTGAAACTAGCATATAGGTTAGGTGATATTAAGTTTCCATACTTTCATTGTTGCATTATCCATTTCTTGGTTCATTTGGCCTTAGAATCGACCCCACTGAATTACGACACTAACCTTCCTTGCTGATAAGTGTGTCGTACTTTATGTGTTTTAGCCTTCCTTCCATGGGAATCCTAGTTAGATATTTGTTTTCCATTTGATTCCCATGTTGAAGTACTTCATAGGCATGGGAATCCTTTTAGTCCCTCCATGACTTTGTGTTGAAGCCTTATCTTTTTTATTCATCATCTTTTTTGGCCTATACTCACGGGACTCCCCTAGAGCATGGTTTTCTTCCTTTCAAGCTCATTTAAACTATGAAAGTGACATGTAACGAGAAATTATTTATCCTTTTCAACCTCGTTCAAATTAATTAAGAAAAGGAACCTCGTTGGAGTCTTCTTTAAGCCCTTTTCAGACTCTCTAAAATTGAAAATATTTTTGAGCAATCTTGTTTCCCTTCACGCTTGTCAAACTAAAATTTGAAGTTACATCTGTTTGGTGATAGTTTACCCCTTTTTTGGTCTAGATGGATAATTTTATAAAAAAGGTATGCCCTAGGAGCTATGGTTCTCAGGGAGATGATTGACAAGCATAAGTTTAACCCTTTTTTGGGCTCGAGGGACTAAATTTGTGAAAAAGGGCCATTCTCCCTAGTTTTGGTTTATCACTTTTTCGAGCCTTGGAAATTATTTATGAAAAAGGAAACCCCTTGCAGTCTTTTTTAAGCCCTTTTCAGACTCCCTAAACAAAAAAACATCATCAAGTGGTCTTGTTCCTTTCACACTCATTAATTGGTCCAGAAGGAATATCTATTTGGCATAAGTTTAACCCTTTTTCTGGCCAATATATTACCCTAGAAAAAGGTACACCTCGAAAGACATGTCTCGCTGGGAGAGTTCTCCTAAGTTATTTTTTATACTTTTTCGGGCTCAGGGGACTAAATTATGAAAAAGGCGGTGAGTCTATAGTTAATCTCATTTTAGACTCCTTAAAATTGAAAAGATCTCTGAGTGATATTCTCCTTGTCAAACTTGTTAAAATGGTTTTGAAGAGATGTCCTTTCAGTTTAAGTTTAACCCTCTTTCGGACCGACTGGACTAACAATGAAAAGGGAACACTCTGTCCCTAGTGACCAGAAGAGTTCTTTTTGGTATGATTTTATTCTTTTTCGGGCTCTGGAGGCTAACCTTATGAAAAATATTACTATAGAGTCTTCTTTTAGTGTTTTTCTGACTCTCTAAAAGTGAAAAACCACCGAGCTTACCTTCTCTAGGCTTGTAAAGATTTGAATGGAAGGAGTCTTGTTGTGTCATGCTATAATTGCATCGCATGTCTCATCCTTGCATCTTTGGCCTATTGTCAGCTTCATGTTGCTATTATTGAACCTTTAGAGCATTCCTTAGGTGCAAGCCTTGTAGCAATTTTTTCCCTTGCGATCTGGCACCTTGACCCATGGAGGAATTTTCCCGATTGTCCTTATCCTGCACATGTCTCCTAGCACTAAGCATCAATATGTTCCATGCGCTTGGAACTAGTTTTCTTGGCCATGACATTTGTTCCTCCTTTGTAACATAAAATTATTTTATTCTCTTTCAAGCTCGTTAAATATTTGAAAAAGACAAAAAAAAAAATTCCAAAAAGAGGGGACGGGATATACATTTTTTTTTATCGACAGTAAGATAGTCTCCCTTGGACAAAGCACATCCTTATTTTTTTTCTGCAAGCATTGGGATCTAGTATTACCTTAGGAAGTTATTCTCGTTACATATAGATGTGTACTCCTCTGTTTGGTTACTCTTCCAAACATATGGAGAATTTGTGGCACGTCATGTGTCACAGACTTATGTCAATAATATGTTGTCTAAGTCTCATCATTTTGTCATGCTTTTGTCCAAGGGAAGTTCTTGAACCTGAGTCAGCCATTTTGCAGTTAGTGTCTTGACCTTCATGAGTCGGCCATCCTGAGAATCTAGTCAAGTAAATATTCAGAATCAACGAAGTTCGGTACCTATTGTTCCAGTTCTTCCAGTCTTTCCATGATGGTTTGTCGAAGACCTCAGGGTAGTGAGTCCTACACTCCTATTATACTCCTACCTGATTTTTGAAGACCTTGAAGATATTGATTGAGTTATGAATCTACCACCTCCAACTACAATCATTGATGCTTCCTAGATATGCATATCAAATTGTATTTGTATCTCTTTAGATGATTTTGAGATGTAGCTCTGTTGTGCATTATTCGCGACTGCGATCTATATATGCATTATTATTTTTCTCGTAGTCATGATTATTTTATATGACATGGATCTGCATTGTACTTGATTGGCATCCATGCTTAGTTTATCATGATCATGGTTATTCCTGCCTCAGAGAGAGTATCATTATTTTGCAAGTGACACACTCATGAATACTTGTCTTGGGCTAACTCAAATCTGTATGATCCAAATTTTATGAGCTGAACAAAATGAATACAAATTATTAACAGATTCTTAGCACAAAATAACAGAGATACAGTAAAACTGGTTTTCTATTCAATAATTAAATAAGCTGAAACTGTAAAATGCAACAGAAACAAGCCTTCTGGAATGGTGGCGGCTTATCTCTGAGAAGAGATGTGACAACTGCGTGCATTCACAAGAAGAAGGTTACAATGAGGCTCTGAAGGCATTTTTACAATAAGCAAGAACGAGGCAGATTCAACCACTTGTCTACAACATCTGCGTCTATTTGAACTTAAAATATATGAATGTCAAAGTTTATTTGTACCTTGAAGGGGGTGGTGCCTCCGTTCGAAGAAGATGCGTCGCTTGTTGGTAGCCACCAAAGGATTTGCGTGAAACTATCCATCATCTTGTTCCTCTATTGCATGAGGGCTTCCTCAATCAATAGTTTGAAAGGATCTCCTATCTCATCATCTTTCTTTTCTCCTACCATGAGAGGTCGCTTGGGCATGCGAGATATTTTTTCCTCAATAGAAATAAGCTTAAGACCCATCTCTTTGTACTCTGACCTCGTTGGGGACATGCATTAAGGTGACAAGGAGCAGACCGCTCTGATATCACTGATCCGGATTTTATGAGTAGAACGAAATGAATATAGATTATTAACAGATTCTTAACACAAAATAACAGAGATACAGTAAAACTGGTTTTCTATTCAATAATGAAATAAGCTAAAACTGTAAAATGCAGTGGAAACAAGCTTGCTGGAATGGTGGTGGCTTATCTCTGAGAAGAGACGTGACGACTGTGCACATTCGCAAGAAGAAGGTTACAATGAGGCTCTGAAGGCCTTTTTACAATAATAAAGAATGCCAAAAACCCTAGACATCCAAAAATCTAACCCCAGGATATGAAGCGCCAAAAGTCATGTGGGCCCCGTTTGGGTAAGTTAGTACATCAACTTCTTGGGGTCGTAACTTTTGCATACGATCTCCGTTTTAGGCGTGTGATAGCCTGTTGGAAAGGTATCATCAAGGGGATTCATTTTGGGGGCTCAATAATTCTTTTGGATATCATTGAGGATCTTGATCCCGAAAAACCTTCATTTAGGCCCTCAAAATGGCCCCGGAAGTTGAAACTGCTAAAAATAGTAAATTGCCAAAATTATTAGAAAACTGTCTTGAGCTAGTTGGAAAAGGTGGGTGGCCACCGATATCCATCTGGATCACCATACCTTCCCAATGTATATATATGTTGTAATATATCTATGCCATCGGTTTATCTTCTGACCTCACACATTAGGGGGAATCTGCTATAGTAAAAAAATGCCACATCTATGCATCCAAGAAATTGCCCCATCCTTTTGCATCCTTTGTCAATCATACTGCTAAGGTTTCCTTCAAAAAACAACTTTTTGGATAATGCATGCGCCTTTCTGCACTATCATCCTGTGTACATATGTGTGTTGCATGGTAATCTATCTTTGTACATACGCGTTCTGCATGCTAGTCAGCCCGCGTTTACTCCCAAAAAATGCAAAAAATATAAAATTGTGCATATTTCGGTGGATTTTATGGGCTATGAAGGGTTTCCTAACCATTTTACTCCCTATATCCCTTCCCCAAACTAAATAACCATATTTTTATCATATAAAAAGGGGTCTAGGGGGATCATTCGAATATATTAACAAGAACACAAGAAAACTCTACCAAAATCCTCTCTCTCTCATTTCCCAAGTTTTGCATCTTGCTCTGAGTTTTATCCTTAGTTTTCCATTCCATCCATTCTCCCTATGCAACCCTTCCTTCTTCCCATGTTGGCATGTTGGTTGTGAGAATTCTATGTGGGATTGGTGCACTTGGAGTCACAACAAAGGAGCCTGGACTTGGTTCGTGGAGCGGTGTCAGCAAGCAAAGGTTGTAACCTTTCATCCTGTTTATGAATAAAAGAGATTATCTTTGTCCCAAAAATTTATGTGTATATGTTCTTATCTATTTGATCATTTACATCTATATTTAGTATTTTAGGTGATTACTAGAGATTGTATATGTTGTTGTGTTGCATTCTTGGTCTGTTGCAGGTCCACTTTGGGAGGAGATATGTAATCTAAGAGGGAAAAGTAAGTGGAAGAGGTATTCATCAACATAAAGGATTCAAGGTGCTCTTCTTAATATTCTCTTCCCTCTCTCTTATCACTTAGTCTATATTGTTTTGGGGTAGATTAGAGATAAGTTAGTATTTTAGGGGGTTATCACTTTGCCTATTCCTTAGACCCAGTTTAGGGGGAATTTTCTCCATAGAATAATTGGCGACTCCACTTGGGAGTCTCTCTAAGATCTTAGTGGGAGATCTTGGTTTGGTTTGAATTTTAGTTGTTTCTAAGTGTTCTGAGTCAGGTTGGGTCTCTTGTCACCTTACAGGTGCTTACCAACTTCCCTTGCCCAAGTTGTTTGTCCAAACTTTTCTTTTTTTGAAAATTTATAGAGGTGTACGCGCTTTTTACTCTATACAACACGCATATATACACGTACTTCTTTATACTCAGCCCAGGTACATATGTAGGTTGGTTGTGCAGATCATGCATCTCTGTGGTTTTGGAGAATTTTTTCAAAAGATTTTCCTTCTTCTACTGGGCACTTGTGGTTCCCAGGTGTTCCTGAGTTCCATAAGCCTCTGTTTTTTGGGGTTTATACAGTTTGCAAGCTTAGATTTTTTATGAAAAAAAAAATACTCTTGTCTCTCTGTGTTTCCAAGCATTTTTGGCTTATTTTTATCCTGAATTTTAAGAAAAATGAGTTGCATTTAAAAAAAAAATAGTTTATTCTGCAGTTCCTTTTAGCATCTTTTGTTAGTTTTGATTTGATTGGAAGGAAAAAAAACCGAGTTTTTTAGGTATCTTTCTTTCTTTGCATTTACTTTGAATTGTTATTTGAAAAAGAAAAAGAAATTACGATAGGGTTACATTTTCTTCTCATCTTGAAAGCATTTCAAGAGAAAAAATAATAAAGAAAATCCTTTCATTTGCTCTTTTGTTTCACTCGAAAGTTGCATTGTGCATTTTGCATTTAAAGAAGAAAAGATTGCATCTTTAGCTTTGAAGGATTGTTCATGCTTTTTATTCCTTGAAACTCTTTTCATTTGAAGGATTGATGTAAAGTTTGATTTTCTAGTGTTCTTATAAGTTTCATTTTTTGTAAGAGTCTCAAACAACATAAGTTTCACTTCCGTTCCTTGAGTAAGAAAAGCCCCTAAAACGAATGCGCTAATCTAAAATATATTAGCAACACTTTTTCTAGGGTTCGCTAATAGCTTAGGATAGGGCCTTGGATTAGGTGTGGAGATGTAAACTCTCCAAGGCCAAACAAAACTTAAATTAGATGTTTGTTCTAGGGTGTGAAAAATCCACCTTGTAATTACTCAATCCAGGAAGCTCCTCTAACATAGGATTCAAACATGAGGTCACATGGAGGATGGTGATGGAGATATCCACTCCTAATCCTGACAAATCGTTTGGGAGAGTGTGTATTGGGGGTGAATCTTGTAGCATTATTATCCCGAATTGTGTCATACCTCTGAGACACTTGGATCCGTCCAAGGTACTCTAAGAGTGATTCTGGCCCTGTTGCGTTTCAAGCCTCAGGAGGATATTTGGGCTTAGTTACCCTTCCAATACACTCTCCTGACTATTGAATGTACCCCCCAATTTGTTTATTACAATTTGGTGGCCTAGTTTCCATTATATACGTTGACACACAAGTGACTGCGATGGGTGTATCGTGGTACTTGAGGCAAAATCTGTATTCTCTGGGTGACACCCAAAGTGACTGTCGGTTAGAGGCCTGGGTAAATGCTTCTACTGGCTAGTCATTTTCCTTTTTGAATTATTTGGACGATCAATACTTCATCTCCTTGGGTTGGAAGCATTCAGAAGGGTCGTTTGTTTGGATTGTATCTTTTTAGGATTTTCTTCTTGGTGGTGTCCTCTCTGCTCCCTAGTTTTCCATTGCAACTTAGTCAATCATTTATTTGGGTCTCTGACCTAAGGTGGTAGACTTCCCACTTTGTCGGTCGTGAGTAACTTTTGGTCTTATTCTTAGAAACGTGGAGCCACCTCCTTATAGGCGTATATTTTCATACCACTGATTTAGCAGAGTCAGTGTGTGATACTTTTATGGACTTGAACAATCCCACAAGGGAAGATCTTGTGCATAAGATATTCATGGCCAAAGTTCCTTACGATACCAACCAAGGAACCCCTTCACAAGGGGATTCTTATGCTTTTCCTTTTTTTGGAAACTTTGGTCTCCCTTTGATGGCCATTTTGAACATTCCTGGGTTGAATGTGGGACTACCAATTTGTTTGGGTACCATTCCAAATGTCTCGAATTCTCTTGCGGCTTCTCAGTTAAGAACCTTATGTCATGGGAATCATGTTGATGTTCCTTCATCAACAAAGTCTTCTCCTCCTACTTCTTCCTTCTCTGGTGAAAGTATATCTACTAGTAACTGAAAGTATAAACAAAATAGAAAGAGGAAGAATAAGAAGAAGAAATCACCAACCTCTGCAAGTAATGTTGAATACCAACACCCAACCTATCCAAGTTATGTTGGGAGTAAAATTCTAGTTACTGCTAGTTATACTGGCAATAGGTATGTAGCCTCTGTAGCCTTTGCGAGTCATGTTATCAACCAATCACCAACCTATACAAGTCATTTTGGATATGTGCAACGAACCACTACTAGTCATGTTGGGGCCATTGTTTCTGTTAAGAAACCTAGACAGAGAGGAAGTAAGCCTAAGTTCCCTTGTAATATTTTCAAAGGATATCACGTTACTCATTTATGCCTTGGCCTTCCATAGGCACAAAGATTGTTGTCCCTATTTGCAATCTCTTTTGATTCTGAGTCTTTTAAGGTTTCCTGATAGCCTATTCATCCTTTGGTTGATGAAGTGGTCGTGATGATGCAATATTTGACCAACCCCACTCTTATTTTGGGGGGTGATGCACCTTCAGGCCATGTTGTCTAGCAGTCTATTCAACCAGTGTTTGAGGAAGTGGTCATGTCGATGCAATCTTCGGTTGATCCCTCTATTCTCTTGGAGACTGTTGAGACTACCAAAGTGGTCACACCAATGCAATCTTCGGCTGATCCCACTCTTCTCACAGGGATTCATGTGTCTACCAACTATGTTCTTAGCATTTCTAGTTCAGTAATTTCAGAACAAGGGGGCATTCTACTCACTTCGAGCTCACCCCCTCCAAGTCCTAAGATGGTTTCTTTGATTAGAATGACCTTGTTGAACTTCACCTTCCTTCTTATGCATGTTTTCAAATAAGGGTTGAAGTTAATTCAATATTTTTTTACCAATGTATTGTAGATGAAGGACCCTTCACAAATATTTTATCCTCCTTGGCTTGGAGAGATTTGGGTTCTCCCAAGCTTGTGTATTCTTCTCATGAGTTGTCAGATTTTGATATATGTCCTAGTGAATATTTGGGGATTTTTCCTAAGTTTCCTCTCTCCTTAGGTGGGAAGACTATACTTGTCGATGTTATAGTGGTGCAAGGCTTGTTAGATTTCAATATGCTTCTCGGTAATGATTATGTATATTCTATGAATGTTGTGGCGTCTACGCTCTTCCGGGTGATGAATTTCCCTCATAATGGAAGCATTGTCACTATCAACCAACCGGCATCTGATAATCACCATCCTAATTCGATGTTAGTTCAGTTTACCCCTATATGTGTTCCTAGTATTCGTGTAGACTCTAGATCGCCACATGTTAATTATATGGCATATTATTCTCGATGTTCAATTGCTTCTGAGCAGGAACCTGTGCAAGATTGTTTTCCTTCTCAAGACATGGTCTTGGCAATTGATTATTTTTTTTATCCAATGGGGGCATGGGAGCCCTTGCTTCCGCCTCTTGGTCCAAGTGGTCTTTAGTCTCCTTTTGAGTATGATATCACTGTTTGTAGATCCTCAAGCCCTTGTGCTTGTGATTCTTTGCTGATAAACTCTACCAGTCCTGTCCAAAACATCCTTCGTCATATGGAAAATGGTTAGTTTACTTCTCCCTTTAGGACTGTTGATCATCCTCGTTCGTGTGATTTATCGTATTTTGAATTGCCTTAGGATGAGGCTATCCTTGAAGCCATGAATATGGTTTCTATACCATGGGAAGACTTACACTGTGGTTTGTGTTTTCTTCCCTTTTGGGATACTTTCCAGGTTGACTATCGAAGAGACTCTTGGTCAGAACCTAACAGCAGGATCTACTTGAACTAGTACCATGCATGAGTCGTAAGGTTGTGTGGTGCCTTGTACCATATTGTACAATCCAAGTTTTCTATTTTCAATTTTTGTATTCAGTAGAACCTCTTATTTTTTTGAAGTTTCTATCTATATTGGATTTATTAACTTCTAGATGAGTGTTATTGACCTTATATGTAGAATCTTGGGGACGTTTTTTCTTTGACATTTGTTCATCATATCGATTCATTCTGACAGGTGTTGACCTTGAAACTAGCATATAGGTTAGGTGATATTAAGTTTCCCTACTTTCATTGTTGCATTATCCATTTCCTGGTTCATTTGGCCTTAGAATCGACCCCACTGAATTATGACAATAACCTTCCTTGCTGATAAGTGTGTCGGACTTTATGTGGTAGAGCCTTCCTTCCATGGGAATCCTAGTTAGAGATTTGTTTTCCATTTGATTCCCATGCCGAAGTACTTCATAGGCATAGGAGTCCTTTTAGTCCCTCCATGACTTTGTGTTGAAGCCTTATCTTTTTTATTCATCATCTTTTCTGGCCTATACTCACGGGACTCCCCTAAAGCATGGTTTTCTTCCTTTCAAGCTCATTTAGACTATGAAAGTGACATCCAACGAGAAATTTTTTATCCTTTTCAGCCTCGTTCAAATTACTCAAGAAAAGGAGCCCCACTGGAGTCTTCTTTGAGCCCTTTTCAGACTCTCTAAAATTGAAAATATTGTCGAGCAATCTTGTTTCCCTTCACGCTCGTCAAACTAAAATTTGAAGGTACATCTGTCCGGTGATAGTTTCCTTCTTTTTCGGTCTAGATGGATACTTTTATGAAAAAGGTATGCCCTAGTCACGTTGGGGGCATTGATTCTGTTGAGAAACCTAGACAGATAGGACATAAGCCTATGTTCCCTTGTAATATTTTCAAAGGATATCACCTTACTCATTTATGCCTTGGCCTTCCATAGGAACAAAGATTGTGGTCCCTATCTGCAAGCTCTTCTAATTCTGAGTCTTTTGAGGTTTCCTCATAGCCTATTCAGCCTTTGGTTGATGAAGTGGTCATGATGATGCAATCTTTGACTAACCCCACTCTTATTTTGGGGGCTGATGCACCTTCAAACCATGTTGTCTAGCAGTCTATTCAACCAGTGTTTGAGGAAGTGGTCATGTCGATGAAATATTCAGTTGATCCCTCTATTCTCTTGGAGACTGTCGAGACTACCAAAGTGGTCACACTGCTGCAATATTCAGCTGATCCCACTCTTCTCATGGGGAGTCATGTGTCTACCAACTATGTTTTTAGCATTTCTAGTTCAGTAATTTCAGAACAAGGGGGCATTCCGCTCACTTCGAGCTCACCCCCTGCAAGTCCTAAGATGGTTTCTTTGATTGGAATAACCTTGTTGAACCTCACCTTCCTTCTTCTACACCCTTTCAAATAAGGGTTGAAGTTAATTCATTTTTGTTTTACCAATGTATTGTAGATGAAGGACCCTTCGCAAGTAATTTATCCTCCTTGGCTTGGAGAGATTTGGGTTCTCCCAAGTTTGTGTCTGCTTCTCATGAGTTGTTGGATTTTGACAGATGTCCTAGTGAATATTTGGGGATTCTTCCTTAGTTTCCTATCTCGTTAGGTGGGAAGACTGTACTTGTCGATGTTATAGTGGTGCAAGGCCTTTTAGATTTCAATATGATTCTGGGTAATGATTATGTACATGCTATGAATGTTGTGGTGTCTACGCTCTTTTGGGTGATGAATTTCCCTCATAATGGAAGCATTGTCACTATCAACCAATTGGCATTTTATAATTACCATCCTAATTCGGTGTTAGTTCGGGTTACCCCTATATGTGTTCCTAATATTCATGTAGACTCTACCTTGCCTGAGGTTAATTATATGGCATATTATCCTTGATGTTCGATTGCTTCTGAGCAGGAATCTGTGCAATCTTGTTATCCTTCTCGAGACATGGTCTTGGCAATTGATTAGTTTTTTTATCCAATGGGGGCATGGGAGCCCTTGCTTCATCCCCCTCTTGGTTCGAGTGGTCTTTAGTCTCCTTTTGAGTATGATATCGCTGTTTGTAGATCCTCAAGCCATTGTGCTTGTGATTCTTCACTGATAGACTCTACCAGTCTTGTCCAGAACATCCATCATCATATGGAAAATGGTTAGTTTACTTCTCCCTTTAGGACTGTCGACCATCCTCGTTCGTGTGATTTATCATATTTTGAATTGCCTTAGGATGAGGCTATCCTTGAATCCATGAATATGGTTTCTATACCATAGGAAGACTTACACCGTGGTTTGTGTTTTCTTCCCTTTTGGGATACATTCCAGGTTGACTATCGAAGAGACTCTTGGTCAGAACCTAGCAGCAGGATCTACTTGAACTAGTACCATGCATGAGTTGTAAGGTTGTGTGGTGACTTGTACCATATTGTACAATCATTTTTTTCTATTTTCAATTTTTGTATTTAGTAGAACCTCTTATTTTTTTGAAGTTTCTATCTATATTGGATTTATTAACTTCTAGATGAGTGTTATTGACCTTATATGCAATATGTTGGAGACGTTTTTTATTTGACATTTGTTCATCATATCGATTCATTCTAACATGTGTTGACCTTGAAACTAGCATATAGGTTAGGTGATATTAAGTTTCTCTACTTTCATTGTTGCATTATCCATTTCCTGGTTCATTTGGCCTTAGAATCGACCCCACTGAAGTACGACACTAACCTTCCTTGCTGATAAGTGTGTCGGACTTTATGTGGTAGAGCCTTCCTTCCATGGGAATCCTAGTTAGAGATTTGTTTTCCATTTGATTCCCATGCTGGAGTACTTCATACGCATGGGAGTCCTTTTAGTCCCTCCACGAATTTGTGTTGAAGCCTTATCTTTTTTATTCATCATATTTTTTAGCCTATACTCACAGGACTCTCCTAGAGCATAATTTTCTTCCTTTCAAGCTCATTTAAACTATGAAAGTGACATCTAATGAGAAATTATTTATCCTTTTTAGCCTCGTTCAAATTACTTAAGAAAAGGAGCCCCGCTGGAGTCTTCTTTAAGCCATTTTCAGACTCTCTCAACTTGAAAATATTGTCGAGCAATCTTGTTTCCCTTCATGCTGATCAAACTAAAATTTGAAGGTACATCTGTCCGGTGATATTTTACCCCTTTTTCGGTCTTGTTACCCATGATTTTGGTCATCATGATGGTGTATTGATGATGGTGTACTTAGGCTCCTCATAAGAACTTTCTC
>ML864935.1:4343-22252 GCA_009831015.1 Picea engelmannii
GTTAATTCAATACATGAATATGTCCCTTTCCCATAATGATGATGTCATCTTATTACATGATTCCTTGATCACATGTATAGACTAGGTATTGAATATATTAATTTTCTTGTACTTCAATTGGTTTGTACTGTTGTGATTGGACGACACAAGAGCATCGAAGTGGAGTGAGGAACAACAGAGATTTAAGGAGAGCGTTCATAAGGTATGTTCACTATCCATTTATCTTGGTTCATTCAATAGTCTAGATCTAGGGAAAGAGTAGTATTCTGTCTTGCTTTGTTCTAGATCCAGGTGGATCTAGGGAGATTGGTCTGTGTCCGCACTCACGAATTTATCCTGAAACATTCATACATTAATAAAAATAGGAAATCCATACTAAAGTGATAAATATAGGACACCCACAAGACTACACACACCGTATCAACCATTAACACGAAAACAAGAATATGATTACATCCTTTTCCATCTGAGATTATGTTGCAAGTGTTCCATATTCATACTCTACCGCACCGTCATAAGCATCTTCGACTTGAATATCACATGGCAAGAGAAAAAGAATAATAGTGAAAACCCTCTTGAATTAAAACTCCAACAATATGGAACACCTTTTTTTTTTTTGTAAGTAATTTTATATATAAGGGCCTTCAAAGAACCAGACCATAAGTACAAAACTGAGTGTCATCTGGGTTGTAGTTACTGAACTTCTCCAAAAGGAGAAACCAGTTCAGCCAACCGGGTAATTCTAACACCTGAGTTCTTATTAGTCTTAAAAAACACAAAGCTGAGCTAACAAAGATGCTACTAGAGGAAGAACTATTAAAAAAGAACAACCCCCTAGAGGGGTTAGACAATTGGCGTATAGTCTAGCACATACTCTGGCAGATAGCCTGGCCACGACTCCTCTTCAATGGGTGTCCCGCCGGTTGCCCGTTGCATGTCATCATCCCCAGTGCATGCGTCCTTGTTAGCAGCAGTCTTGGCGTCTCCTGATGGAATGTGCGCTTGCAGACCGATGACAACTGCCTCCTTAACCTCCTGCTGAACCGGTTCCTTAATGACCTCAGTGTCGCTCGACGGAATTTGCGCCTACTTATCTATGGCCATGACCGCTTCCTTGAACTCCTGCCGAGCCGACTCCTTGATGTCCTCTGCTGTGCCCTGCTTCCTGAAACTCTCATTGTCACTTGCGGTGGAGGGTGCTTCTTCTGAGGCCATGGGAGAGGCTTCTTGGTAAGTGGAAAGAAGCTGGAGGAGGGTTGAGAGCCTCCCATCCACAAGCTGTAACCGAAAATGGAGGTCCTCCACTCCCTGACGGAGTTCGAAGACCAAGTCATAAAGGATGGTGAAGTTTTCTCGCCACTGCAAGTCTGGCTTTGAGTTAGAGGACATCGGTGCCTTGTTACGGGTGGCTCGACCATGAGAAGGCATCCCCATGGGTGATTTCATGGAAGAAATATCCGGCGTAGGGGGAGGAATGGAGTACCTAGAGGTTGAAGGAGCTGTGAGGTGGTGCCGTGAAGGGCTCGGCCTGCTGTCAATTATGGCTAGGCATTTGAAGCTTGGGATAGGTGCGGTGGAGGGATTGTGAATGACTAACTTAGGTAGCAGGAGCAGCGAGGATAGAGTTGAAGGTGAACCAGAAGGAGAGGTCGAAGCGTGAGGCCATCAAGGATGCCAGGGAGAACCCCTTCACGGTCTAACTCACTGGCGCAGCATGGTTTGGCCCGGTAAGTGGGAATGGTCTGCCAGACCAAGGGGGAGGACCAGGAGCGGATGGGGGGTCATAAGAACCATGAGAAAACAATCAGAACCAGGCCGGAGCCGTGGGATGGTAACACAAACAAATAGAGACATTTCACCCAGTGAAATGGAGGTCGAAGGAGCCCGAGTAAATGCCCCTACGATCGACGTAAATACAATTTATTGCAGGAGGGAGTCGACAACAATTGGCACGAGCCGGGCACATGGCTTCCTACTTTGCTGGCTCCTCCGCATATCCTCTGTGTGCCAGGTGGCTGGCCTTATCACCCCATCTGGGTGTTTTTCCACTTCCGTAGCTCTGCGGATACATTGATGGAGGATAGGGTGATCCAGAGTGAGGGAAGTGTTGCAAAGGATTTCCGGTCCATCCCAGTTGACCCTTAGATTAGTCAAGTCATCCGCTACCTGATTCACACTCCTTCTAACATGAGTAGGTATGACTACTTGATTGGGTTGCAGTAACTCTGTGATGGTCTTTAGCCCATGTGAGAGTCTCCAGCTGTGTGAAATCTTGTTCGGATCAGCTCCGTTTAAAAGTCTGTCGAGGAGATTGACGATGATTTGGGAATCGCCCTCTACAATTAGCTGAGTGAATTTGTGATCTATGGCGAGTTGCAGCCCCCAAGTGAGTGCCCAGAGTTCCGCCACATTGTTTGTGGTGTGACCAAGGGAGCTTGCATTAATGAGAATGATGTTCCTGTGGTGATTATGGAAAACAACTCCATAACCCGCAGCCCCTGGATTGCCTTTGGAGGCCCCATCAAAATTGAGTTTGATGAAGTCAACTGGAGGGACTGACCAAGAGGAGGGACCGATGGTAGGGGGAGGGGCAGAGAGGATAAGGGGGTGAGGGGGAAGGAGAGGTATCCAGTTCTTAAGGATCATAATTTCTGAGGGATTATTGGTCAGGTCTATTTCGTTCCAAGGTTGGAGGTTGAGAGTTTCCAGAATGTTGAGGCAACAACGATTGCAACAGTGTTGCCACAGGAGGAAAACGTTCCTGAAGAGTCTTCTATTTCTTTCCTTCCATACCTACCAAAGGATGAAACTAGGAAGCAGTTTCCAGATACGATTGAGGAGGGGAGAGTGAAACACTTGGTCCCTCCAGTTTGTGATAGTGTCGACGATGTTGTCTTGAACAAAATCTGAGGTGCGCATGATGAGCGCACTTTGGTCCCAAGTTTGTGCGGTGTACGGGCAAGAAGTGAGGAGGTGATTCATGGTTTCAGCTGTCTCCCCACAAAGTATGCAGATGGAAGGCCCCACAAAGCCTCTTTTGGAAAGGTTGTCCTAGGTTAGTATGCTGGAGTGGACCACGAGCCAGAGGAAGAGGGTGATTTTGGGCCAATGTCTGAGGTTCCAGATCTTGCGCCAAACAACCCATGTAGGTGCGAGGTTCGGTTGGATCTTGATGTGGTAAGCTTCTCGTATTCCATATGTGCCTCTTGGTCGGTATCCCCATCGAAGAATATCCTCTCTAGTGAACTTGGGGATTTTTCGTTTGAGCATTTCGTTCTGGTAGGGGCCCAGATCCATGTGGCCATCTAGGTTCATGCTTTCCCTATCAAGATGCCAATGCCACCAAGTGTTATCTTGTGGGTCATCCCGCTAATAGTCCGCTACTATTGTCAGGCCCGCCGGTGTGGCTTGGGTGCTGATGTGCTCATCCCAGTCCTCGTGGTCTAGAATTGGCCATTGTTGCCAAGAATCTTTCCAAAATAAGGTTGTTTTCATGTTCCTAATTTCCCAGAAGGAATGCTGGGTGACAAGCTGTCTATTCTGCTTAGCCACTGCCCAAATTAAAGACCTGGGTGTGTCACCATTCCAGCATATGAGATTTTTTTCTGCTACCTCGGGTGCATATTTCTTCCTCCATAACCATGCCCAGAGGTCCTTGGGTTTCTTAAGCCATCGCCACCATATTTTGGCACTGAGGACTTTTTTCATGATGGCAGGATCTCGTAAGCCAAGGCATCCTTGCGCTTTGGGCTAACAGAGTTTGTCCTAGCTGACAAGCGCTATTTTATTTCCTGTGTTGAGACCTTGCCACAGGAAGTTCCTTTATAAGCTTTTAATAGTTGAGAGTACAAAGTTAGGAGAAGCTAGCACCGAGAAGATGTAGGTGGGAAGGGCCTGGAGAACAACTCGGAGGAGAGTGAGACGGCTTGGAAAGTTAAGAACTCTGAGGGTATAGGATGAGAGATTCTTAGTAAAAGAAGAGAGAAAATTCTCCCAAGAGGAGTTCTGAAGGGCGTTATCGATCAAAGGGATGCCAAGGTATTTGGACAGAAGGGATCTTCTTTGGAAACCTAAAATATCAGAGATATGGCGCTGAATAGGGGGGGGTGTATTAAAGAAAAAGATTAGGGACTTGTCTTTGTTGCAGTCTAGACCTGAGGCTTCAGAGAAGGTCTGGAGTATCTTGAGAATGGAGTTTTCTTCCCGCACCGTTGGGGTGCCCATCAGGAGTGTGTCATCCACAAATTGACTGTGCAAAATAGGAGGGGAGATGCCATGCAGTGGTAGACCTGCCAGAGTGTTGTTTGCAACTACTGCTTGAATGCATCGACTAAGACCTTCTGCCATGATAATGAAGAGGAAGGGGGAAAGAGGGTCTCCCTATCTAATTCCTCTTGAATGGGTGAAGGGACGAGAGGGGACGCCATTAACAAGGATAGAGAAGAAAGCAATAGAGGTAAGGTTCCAGATCCACGTCACCCAAAGTTTGTCAAAGCCAAAGGCGAGGAGCAGTTCCCTCATATAGTCCCAGCTTATCTTATCAAAGGATTTAGAGAGATCTAATTTAAGGAGCATACCTGGCAATTTAGTTTTCTGCAGAGAGTGAATCACCTCATGAGCAAGAATAACGCTGTCCAGGATTTGTCTGCCCTCTATGTAGCTAGATTATTCTGGGGAGATGATAGTAGGCAGAATGGGTTTGAGTCTTCGGGCTATCACCTTTGTTAGAAGTTTATAAATGATGTTGCAAAGGGCTATAGGTATGAACTGCTTGGGATGGTGAGCCTTCCCCTCTTTGGGAATGAGAGTGAGGAAGGTAGCGTTGAGAGCTTGAAGGACCTATCCAGTAGAACGAGAGTCTTCAATAATTTCCCAGACCTCTACCCTGATCATTGGCCAACAGTGGTGGAAAAAATCGCTGGTAAATCCATCTAGGCCAGGTGCCTTGCCTCTTGGAGTGTCTTGCAAAGCCCGATCTACCTACTTGATTGTGATGGGCTGAAGTAGAGATGAGTTTTTCTCCTTGGTGATGAGGGCAGGCACATGTTGCGTTACCTTAGCTATGGCTTTCGATCTGTTCGGAGAAGGTTCCGTGAGGAGGTTATTATAATAATTTGTCAGTGTTGCTTCCAGGTCTTCATGGGAGAGAATTGACTCACCAGTAGTGGAAATTAAGTGCGTGATTCTATTGGAGTGGCAGCGTTGCATGACAGATCTGTGGAAGAACTTAGTGTTGCGGTCCCCCTCCTTGAGCCACTGGATACACGATTTCTGTTTCCATAGAATCTCTTCCTATGCTTTTCTGGCCTCCAATTGTTGAGTAGTTATTGCTTCCTGGGATTTCAACTCATCCGTTAACCCTTGCAGTCAGATCTGGGTTTGAATCGTCTTCATCTACTCTGACAGTTGCCTTTGGGAGTCGAAGATGTTGCCAAAGGTTTGCTTATTCCAGGTTTTGATGAGTTGTTTAAGGTTTTTTAACTTCTGCTGAAATCTGAACATCTTGGAGCCATGGGTAACCTCCGCCTGTCTCCACCAGTCCTGGATCTTAGCTTGGAATTCTGGATGGTTGAGCCAAAATTGTTCGAACCAGAATGGTTTTTTCCCCGGTGACGCTGGCACTTCTATCCACAGTTGAATGGGCCAGTGATCCGAGCCATGAATATTCAAAATACTTGCCTCCATGGCTATTCCCTCCAACATAAGGGAATCAGATATTAGGAAGTGATAAAGTTTGCAAGCAATTTGGTGTGATCCAATTCTTCTATTTGTCCATGTGAAAGTGCCATTGATAGCTTCCAGGTCGATCAGATTGAGTTGATCTATGAGGTTGTTGAAGTCATTAGTGTCTTGATCTAGGTGTCGTGAACCCCCTTTTTTTTCCTCCAGATTTCGAATGAGGTTGTAATCGCCCCCTATGGTCCAACGATTGTATCTAGTCAAGTTGGAGAGGTATTCCAGACTCTTGAGGAAGGCCTGTTTGTCCCTTGGGTTGGCTGGGCCGTAGACATTGGTTAGGTGTCCAGGCTTATTGGATCCTATAAGCCTGTAGTCCGCCGTAATAGACCATTTAGTGGTAATAAAATTCTCTAACAACACTGTGTTGGGGTTCCATATAATGGCTAGTCCTCCAGCTGTGCCTGTAGCTACAGTTGACATTGCTTCCCCTTGATTCCAATAATAGGGGAGTAGCCTATCAATGTCTTCAGTTGAGCATTTTGTTTCCTGAAGTAGTACTATGTCCGGTTTCTCTGAAAAGATCAGATCCCGTAGCAAGTTTTTCTTGCTACGTCCATTGAGGCCCCTAATATTCCAAGAGATAATCTTCATGATGATGGGGGGGTAGGGAGGGGAGGAAAACTATCTGAGATGAGGTGGATTTTCTCTGAATTGACCATAAAATGGCCTATTTTCTGTATGAGTTTGTTAGTAGACTTCCGACCTCTTTTCTTGTCATCTTTCTGGGTTTTACTCTAGTTCTTTGATTGATTGCTCTGTATCCCCAAGCCCTTACTGGATCGCGCTGTGGAACTGGCGGAGGAGTTGAGAAAAACCTTGTGTACTTTCCGTAATTGGTCCCAGGGTATAGTGTACAATTTTTGTTGCCTTTGAGGTGTTCCAAGTCCACCCGGGCTAGATCTTGCTCTTCTATTTCCATATCGGTGTCACTATCCTCAATCTACAAGAGATCTTGCGGATCCCCTGCTATGATTTGTGGGGGCTTATCGGATTCCTTCCCCTGTAGTGGCTGTTCTTCCTCCTGTCTGGAGGGGTTATCCACAAGGAGCTCACTGGGATTTATCTTGGTTGAAGGGTCCTCTGGTTGATCTTGTAATATTGCAAATTTGTTACTAGTAGAGGAATCTTTACTTACTTGGTTTTGCTGCTTTCGCCCTGCTTGTCTTCTTTTCCCTCTTGGTTGAACGAAGTTGTCCTTGTCTTTTCCGTCTTCTGGGTTCCCTTCTTTGTGAGCCGCATTGAGGGGGAATTCTATGAACAGATGTCCATGTTCATGGAATTTTCGACACTTAAAAGGAATGTGTTCGTAGTCGATGGTCTGGATCCAGTCTTCATCTTGGTACCCGAGGATGATGGTTCCCGGCAGTGGTTTTGCTATATTCAGGTATACAAAAATGCGCACATAAGAGGTGTATCGCCTCTGTTTGGTAGCTTCTGAAGACTTTACATAGATTCCAATGGTATTTCCTATACCGTCCAAGACCTCTTCCAGCCAGAACTCTTGGGGGAGAGAGTACAGTCGGATCCACACCGGAGCATGGGCAAAATCTTCCTTTTCAGGGCTGAACTTCTCGGTCCAGAATCTTAAGAAGAGTCCTACTGAGTTAAAAAAGTAAGGTCCCCCATCAAAGATGCGAGTGCGGTCCTCGATATTGTGCAGTATGATTGTAAAAAAGCCCTTGGAGCCCAGTTGTAATTCATAGTTCCCTTTTGGCTTCCACCAATACTGTATCCATTTGATTAGATCCCTCTTTGATAGCCATAACCCTAGGAATTTCCCTACGAGGGCATGGTCTCTCATATACTATTTTTTCTCTTCTATACGTGGAGAGTTGACAATGTACTTCGGGGCCTGCGACGCTTGAGGAATGCATTTTCCAGGGAGCCAAGGTATCGGTGCTGTAGCAGGGGTGACTTTATTTTCTGGGTCGATGTCCATCTCTCAGTCCTTGAAGGTTCCTTCCATGATAAGTGTGTCTCGCAAGTCTGGCGGAAGCTCAAAGGGCGGCCGCTTAAACCCCTCGCCGATGCTTCCATTCATGGTGGATTGGTTGTAGGAGGCGCCATTCGGCCCTCCTTCCTTCTAAGTCATGGCCCCAGCGGGGCTGGGAGTGTAGTAGTTCATCTAGAACCCGAAACCCTAATCCGGATAGCAGAGAACACGTGACATATTTTGGATTATATGGAACACCTTTTTATAGTCCATTGTGTCAAAGAAATAATTTGGCATTTGTAGTCTATGAGAAAGATATCTTTGCATGCTTGCATTTCTTCTTCGTAAGAGAAAGAGTAGACCCCTTTGTAACCAAATTGGTTTGAATGTGTAAAGTACTTCAGAGAAGGTAAATGCACCATGACACATGGGGGATTTCTTGGCACTATCAGACACTTGATGATTTTCTTGTAGGAGCATCTAATTTGGCACCTCATCTTCAACTTGTTGAACACATAGCTTCACCTATCCATCCAACTTTCCACATGTTCTTCCCATCGACGGGTAGACTTAGCAAATGATGGTAAATATTCTGTGATTTCTCCCTTAGTTTCTCTTTAAAATTAAAATATATACTAATAGTTTCAACAACCAAAGGCTATCAAAGGAAAATTCCTGTAGTGAGTTTGTTTGCAAATCTACCAATTTCTCTACCGGAAGTTAAAACTTCCTGTAGCAATAAATATTTTTGACATAGAAAACTTAGGTGCTAACATAACCCAATTTGATATCTTGTAGACTTGGTTGTGGAAATCAATGCGATGGATACCATTTCTTCCTAAGGGGGGAGGATTAATCCAAGTAGATATCGGTGGCCATCCACCTATCCAACTGGCTCATCTTGGCAGTTTTTTCCTAGTTTTCAGGTCATGAACTTTTGAGGCTATTTTGAGGCCCTAAACAACGTTTTTAGGTATTGAGATAGTCAAATTGTGGATGAGGTAAGCGTTTGACTACATAATGTGTATTCCTCGAATAGAAATTTCCAACAGGCTATCATGTGCCTAAACAAAGATCGTATGCAAAAGTTATGACCCCAGGAAGTTGATGTATCAACTTACCCCAACGGGGCCCACATGACTTTTGGCACTTCATCTCCTAGGGTTAGGTTTTAGGATGTCGAGGGTTATGGAATTCATGTTTATTGTAAAAAGGATTTCAAAGCCTCATTGTACTCATCTTCAAAACAACCACCATTCTAGCAATCTTGTTTTTAGTCTGCATTTTATAGTTTCAACACATTTCTTTGTTGAATATAAGCCAATTTTACCGTATCTGTGTTATTGTTCATTGTGTCTATGTGTTAATAATAATAATAATATATCTTCATTTCATTCCACTCATAAAATCCAGATCAATTATGCATTGATCCCATTGTCCACATGAAATATATCAATGTAACAAAATTTCACAAGTTTCTTAAGTATGTTTGTTCATTTTTATCATGAAAAGTGTAGTTAATGGGTGGGTATATTTGGTTATATTTTTATCAACGATGTAGATAATAGGTGATCTCAACAATTGCAAGTCTAATCGAGAGGGAGAAAAAGTATAACTATGTCAAAAAATGAAAGGTTCAAATAAGTAAGAGTGCTATCAAAGTTGGTTTATATCCTAAGTCTCATCCTATATTCATGTGAAACAAATTAGAACGATACACATTGTGTATATGTACAATGCAGGTACACATTGTGCATATATGCACTTCATACTTAATTATTGTGTTTTTTTCAAAGCATGACATTAATGGGTCAGTAATGTTTTGAATACATAAGTGGAAGTGTGATGGTGAAGGTGGATGGCTTAAGCACTAAAGGGGGTAAGGAAAATTAGAGGAGTTACCTAAAGGAGGAGGGTGAGATATTGGGTGGGACAACATATAGGGCCTTTTTGAGTTATTTGAATGGGTTGGGTTATATACTTTGACACATTATTAACAAATTCCTTGCTTTGATCTAATTGATAAAGTTAATTAAACATTTCAATGCACTACAAAAAAATTAGTCATTTTGACATGCTTGATCGAGCATGGCTAATAATTGTGATACATTGTTAATAGATGAATTATGTGGATGAGGTAGAGGGCTTGCGATGTGGATCAAGGGGAACATTTGATTAGGCATGGATAAAAAATGCGATACATTGTTAATATATGATTTTTGTAGATGAGGTAGAGGACTTTCAATGTGGGTCAAAGGGATAAATTTTGGCAAGGGGAATCAAAGGGGAATGATTAAGAAAACATAGGAAGTGGATTAGTTGGGCCAACATGAAGGGCCCTTTTAACCCATTTTGACTTATTTGATTGGGTTGATTTTATTTCTCTCACACATTGTTAATATATGACTTATGACACATTTCATTCAGTCGGGTTACTACATTGAGAAGACATTGATAAATGACCCACTTTGTCATATTTGATCAAACATGTCCCACTAATTTGACACATCACTAACAAAATACCCATTGTATGATGTGAGAAGGATCACAATAAGGTTTGAGAAGTTAAATCATCACAAGGGAAATCAAAGGTCATTGGTCAAGGGGTAAAGGAAAATGATTGAATGGGATAACATGCATGGCCTTTTCGACACACTTTCAATTTTTTATCCAGGATCGATGCACTAGTTTGAAATAACATTGACAAATGACTTTCTTTGACCCAATTGATTGTGATGTTTTCATTGCTCTGACATGTTGCTAACATATGACCCCATTTGAATTGTTCAAACCAAGTTGAGCCAACTATGATCACATGTTGTTAATAGAGGACCCACTTTATGGAAAAAAATCCTCAAGCACCCCAATGTAACACATCCAACCCCTAATTACCCTTTCTAGGGATGGGGCATCAAATTTTCGCATTTCCTTGGTTCATTTTCTATCCCTTACTAAGAAGAACCATCTTATTCTTCTCCTACGAAGTTTATATCTCCCATTACATGCTTAAACTAGCTAGCAGTGTCCTCCTCATGACCTCGGGCTGAAAACCAGGGTCTAAGAGTCTTCTTAGCAAAGGTTTCAGTACTTCGAAACTCTCAGAATTTAGAAGTTCCAACCATGTTGCCAAATTTCCTAGATCACCGAACAATGGAGGAAATGAACGGTCCATGTCCTGTGCCAAGATCCTAATTTAAAAAGGGGCTTCAACATTCGGTGGAAAACAATCCTTTTTCCCAATCCCTGAAGTCCTGAAATCTCTACACGTGGCCTTAGCCATTCTACGCTTGGAATTCGGCGTTTAGAGTTGAACGTCCTACGTTTCGATGTTTCGATAGTTGATGATCGACGATCTTCCTTCTATGTTTTCGGTGTTTTGACGGTCGTCATTGGGCTTTCAGCGTTCAGTGATTGACTATCTGCATTGTACCCTCCTCAGCTATACTACGTTCAATATTTTGAACTCCCAAAATCATCCAAACTCCCAGAGTTCTAGACACATCACTAGCCATGTTGGTCAGGCGGACACGAACTAGAAGTTGACATGCGACGAGGGTCAGAGGGGGACACATGTCCTCATTAGGGGGTGACATGTGTCATTCTTTAAAAGTCATAAAGGGTCTATGAATCAAACAAATTCGGGTGACATGTGGCACCTTAGTAGCGGGTCCACATCATCCAGGTTGACGTCAGTGAGCAACGTCAACCCCCATCATACGGTTGGGATGTATCCACGTGGATCCATAGATCCATAGTCCTCATTACTTTGTGGCTCTGGGATTCAGAGCTCACTGAATCCTCTTGACACAAATCCCCCAAAGAGACAAGTCTTTAGACTCTCATATCTGGCACCACGTGTCCTCTTCCTACCAACGACCAAGATTTATTTCGACGTTTGCAACTTCGGTGGTTTCATACTTCATAGACTCTTGGACAGGTTCCTCTAAAGTATGAAATCTCCAGACTATGGGATTTCTTGCCACGTACCCACTCATCCAATGGTCCTAGATCAACGAATAACACTTGACAGGGGACAAGTAGGGCACACATGTCGCTCGATAATGCATTCCTGGTTATTTGGGTAGTCGAGGGTGGGTCCCTTAGATCGATGACTAGGAGGGATTCCAAAGGATCCGAAGATAAACGGTCCACGTCACTTCGATAGTTTGACATTCAGGTTTTCGACGTGTATCTTCCGATTTTCCTTCCGGACCACGCTAGATCTATCGCCACGTGTACCTAACATCTATGGCCAGGATTTACTCTGGCTTGCAGAGCTTCGGGTAAAACTCATTCTTCTCTAAATCATCAAATACCTAGACTCCAAGATAACTGTTTATCTATGGACACATGTCCCTCCATTGTCAATGGTCTAGATTAACTCTGTGAGTCTGACATTCAAGAGTTTCGACACCAGACCACACCTATTCCCCCGAAGTAGCACTTTGTTGAAGTGCTTAACGCTTCCTTTCCTACATCTGATCTAACGAATGAGAGAGATCTACATTGGATACCCAGATCGACGACCCTCGTTGATTCACGACTTCGACCATAGGCTATTTTCGAGGATTATGGAGTCACAAGTCCCGAAGTCCCAAAGCAGAAAGATATAGCTCCTTTCAGACTAACGTAGGGTTCCTAGGCCCCGGTCACATGGGTTCTTTGGGAAATATTGTGGCCTAAGCACTAATATTCTTAGCAACAAATGCTTTAAGGACATGGGAAGGAGCCCTCGGTCAGATGGGTGGATAGTCTGAAGGGAAAAACACCCTTCTCCTACAGAGATGAACTTGACATTCCCACTAAGGTGAATTCAAAGGATCGGCGAGACTTAGAGGTTTCAGTCAATCCTATCTTGACTCTCCTGTGGATTCACATCCCATGACTCTCTAGCAGCTAAACTGAGATAACTCAAAGATCATATAAATATAACAATTTATAGAAGCCAAAGAGCATTTCTAATAACTTTTCAAATATTGAAGTACTTAGCCATAAACACATACATTCATCATCACATCCAATATATATATATATATATATATATTATAATAATTATCTATTTCAGATTGTAGCCAACCAACTGATTGTGGGTGTTCTCCTTTCCACCCAACCACTCTGGCCAACCCCGTGCCAAACCATGATATCACTAGGGAACAATACCATTTCTCAGAAAACTTCCCTCTGTCACAACATCCCTACGAGGTTTATCATATGCTTCACCAGCATCAAGCTCACAATCTTCCTCTTTTCTTCTGCATATCTGAATCGTGCGTTCCCCTCTGTGCATGCATTCTTATCTGGTGTCTCTCCTGCTCTTTGCAGAGCCTCGTGTGCACTTTCTTCCCACTAACTATGTGTCTTCTCTTGTCTCTATTTTTCTATATATCCTTCCCCGAGATGGGTCTCTACCTATCCTGTTCCTTCTGTCAGAAGGAAAATCGAGTTAGCTTGGTCTGCCAGACCCCGTCAGACCATGCTTCCATTCATGGGGGTGGTTGAGTGTTCAACCACCAATCCTTCCTTCATTAACTAATTCCTCTTATTGGGATCCAAAAGGGGGTTTATCATTCCCAACAAGGGGAAATTAGGGGTCACTTGACATAATGAACCCTCTCTTATAGTTTTCCCATTCTTCCCTCTAGTGATATCATGGTCAATACTTCAAGGCTTCACCCCCATAGTTAGTTCTTAGCAATTCAAATAGTAATACATTTACATTGTTCCTATGCCATAGCATGGTGATCATAATTAATGATTAATTACAAGTTGTGGGAAACATGGGTATTACAATCCCCCCCCTTAAAAAGGAACACTATCCTTGGTGTTCTTTCTCAATAAAACTGATCGCGCCTTTCCCATTCAGCTACCTCATAAGTCTTGACCCTCTTTCTGGGTTGGGTCCTTTCAGACTCTTGGTATTTGTCACCTGTCTTTAGTAGTCTTGGAAAGAAACATATTAATCATATATTTCACGCGAAACATTTTACTGTTGCAAAAAATTCAAGAAAAAATCATAACTTAGAACCATACTCATCTATGTAGTTTGTGGATTTGTATCCATATGGTTGTCTTGTTTTTCTTGTCTCACCATTTTTCCATGGACATACCCATTGCGTGCATGATCCCAATCAATAGTTTATAATAATTATGAAGTCTCCTCTTCCTTGCGGTCACTCACCTTCCAGGCCCAGGCTTAGACATCCCCTTCTCTGCTATACATTTCCTCATGCGATCCTCTTGGCCAATGATTTCTCACACAAGAATAATTTTAAAGATTTCATTGAGCCTTATAGTCGAGGTGTCCCTCAGACTTTCTTTGCCGAGGCGTCCCTCCGCCTTGTGTTGCCACAACACAACATGTTCTAGGGCGATCATGGCTTACCATAGGGTCCTTATGTCTCAACGATAGCATGTTTCATGCTTTCTATCTTGAAAACCTTCATTTTTCCTCCATAGACATATATTTTTCATCTCATTTGTATCACAAGTATACAAAATTATGAGAAATTATCATTAATTTTTAATTCAGAATTTTCTTGCAAATATGTTACCCACATCTTTCCACATTTCCCATTTATTTTCAGATCTGTTCCGCATAGGAACCATATTCACAAGTATGGGGCTTTCCTTCCCATAACAATTTATCTTAGCAGGAAATTGTTCTTCCTTATGGGCTTACAATACTGCCATATCCAAGACCCTTTTTCTTCTTGCAACTTGACATTCCTCAGCCAAACAAATTGTTAGTTTTCATGCACATTATATTTTCAAATGATGCATACTAACAGTCCAAGTAATTTTCATCTATTCAAGGATACAAGGAAAAAGGGAAATATTATTATTTATGTAAGCATCCTTTTAACATACTAAATTTTCCCAATACAATTCAAATATTAAATGACTTTAATCGATGTGCCAATATTCATGGCCACATTCATACCTAATGAACCCTTGCATTGATTTTCAAGTTGACACACTTGGTGACAAGCACTCTGCTATGGTGTGTTAGAGTTTAACCACCAACCTCTTCACCATATGGATTATTCCTTCTCGTTCACTCTTACAACAAGACTATGCTTCCCGCTACATGCTGATCATGATCCCAATCAACACACATGAAACTAAATGTTTCTTTTGAATGCACCCAAGAATTCTTCCCTCATTAGTAACCAGGGTGCCAGCACCCATGGCCACTCGATTTTCTCTTTTCTTTAAATCCTATATAATGTAAGTAAAATATTGGAAGGCCCTCTTTCCTTAATGGGAAATCTGTTGTTTTCCATTTACACAAACCTGCATTTCCTCGAAGCAATTCCATGCAATGTGCTAACTATGAGCATATTTATTCTCCAATCTCCCCAGATTGGTCATTTTACCCATGGTACTATTTACTCATGCATTTTATTGCAAGGATTTTAACTCATCCTTGACTAGCATATACCTCCTCTCTTTATTGTTCAGTTTCTTCCTTCCTAAATTTTACCCTTCTTGGGTAGCAATGGAATACAACAACCACTCAAAATTATTTTCATATCATTAGGATAATAAAATATTTTCAGAAGGGATTCCTACCAATTCACTTCATACCTCATGCCCCATAGGTATGGATATTCTTATACCTTCTCTGGCTGTTAGCACCCTCTTGGATATTACCTCATCAATGGTGGTTTGTGGGGACTTTTAAAGTCCCTTCAACAATCTTTTAACAACAACCTCCTCATAGTTATCCTTTGCTTGAGGTTGTCCATCATTGACAATTGTCTTTCTCAACAACTCCAATTCCTCTATACCCATGTCATCCATCATGAATATATATTAGTTGTTAGGTAAAATAAAAATGCATGTATCATAGCATTTTAGTCAATAAAACTTTTTCAGATATGTCCTAATATATCTTTATGCACTTCATTACATTATTCTTAATGTTTTCGTGAGCGCAACACAACAATTCTCAATTGTTTCTACAGTCATACAACCATCATAGCTATGGTGTCAAACATTTACCTTTCATTAGCACAACAGTTTCTTGTCCTAGAGAAAACATAATATACAACAAGAAAGTGGTTAAGAGCTCTTCCCTTTTCCAAATCCTTCTATACAGCCTAGGACTTTCAGTCCAACTAGGCTATTTTCCAAGGCCTTACTACCTTTGTTTAATATGGCTTCAACCAAGCCTATTCATTCAAACTTACTTACTTATTTATTCTCCTTGATCCAGTTGTACTTTTTCTTCATAGATTCTCATCTAAGACCTACAATTTTGTTAAACAATCCATAGTTCTTAGGATGAGAAAAGTGTTCCCCTTTTTCTCCTTCTTTGATTATGAAATCTACTTCTTATTGTGATATTCCTACTCTTTTCCTTGAGCAACCTCGGTTAGGATCACCCTAACTCTTAAGATACATCAACAAGATCTAATAGAAAACCTTTTGTTCATAAAGAGCCATGGTCTTGTGCATGCTTCACATTACCACTTGGTTATCAGAATGGTCTACACTCGTGGGTTAGTTTTCCACTCATATATTTTTCTTTAGAATGTAATATAGGATTCTTATATAAATAGGCTTGTAGCCCACCGCTCGATTTTCAATAGTCATTAAGGTGGTGACTCTGTTCTCCTGACATAGTCTTCACACAACTCTTCCATGGGGAACTCCTTCAGCATGCAACTTCCCTATTGTATATCCTTCTCTATTTGTGATGGCCTCAACCTTGAGTTAGCTTCATATTTTTACCAAATTTTCCATAAGGAATATAAACATGCATCTTTGTTATGCATCTAGATTATTTGTCCACATATATTATTTGTTTTGCTAAATTACATCAATGATGCACTTAACCACATGCATAATCATAAATCATTTAACTTATGATTGTTTACAATTGTTCTCATGCAGTCCTCAAAGGCTTAATCACGTTGCCTTTTTTTCATGACACCAGAGAATCCTTTCTCATTTACTCTTTCATTTGTTTATACTATCCTTTCCTGAGGGAATGGAGCACATTCCCCTCAAGCTATCATTCAAAACCAACCTTTCATGGCTCCTCATAATAGAGTCGGCCATGCATACATAGTATTCATTCAATCTTGCAAAGTGTATTTCTTGCCTTACATATCACTCATCAAGGAAAACATATTGTGCCTTTAGTATACATACATTCTTACATCATACATGTGCATCACTTGCACATTTAATATCATTGATACTTAGTTGGTATTAATATCAGGCTTCATGTCAAGAAGCTTCACAATGCATTTAATCCATGCACTCCATCCTATACACACCTAGCCCAAGCATACATCATGCAAGCTCATTGCCTGCACCCTTTCCATGTTGTACATGTACATGGACATATCAGACTCCCAGATCCTTCTCCCAAGGATCTTACTTCCATTCTTAGGACAAGTTCCATAGAGATACTCAACACTAAGATTCCCTCTCATTTGGGATCTTGCAGTCATTCACATGTTATCCACATGGTCAATTTAACAGACATAACCATAACTATGTCCCCTTTCCGTATGACAACAATAAACAAAAAATTATCCTTGCCTCTCATGTTATAATATGACTCAATAGCCCATAATTATTATCTAGGCAAATCCAACATCTCCCCAAGGAAACAAGACAACTTATCAAGCTTCTCTTTCATGCCTCAAACCCTTCTTGGTCAACAGATTCCTAGAAGTGAATATTTTCCTAAACTCCCTCTTATAGCTATCTGAGTATACCAAGCTATTTCCATATGGTTATCATCCACCTCTGGGTGTCAATCTGACCCATTGGTCTTCTAGAAGTGCCCCAACACTTCCTTTACCACATTCAAGATCAACATTTAATTAACCATTTTACCTTATTTAGAATATATTTTAATGTCTAATAATATTTGGAATATTCCCTTAAATCCCAGATACAATTTCAAGTTATGTTACTTAATAATTATTTTAGTTCAGAACTCCAGAGTATATTTAGGTCATCAACAATATTAACCATTATACCTAGAATTCTTCCTTTTGTTCAACAACGGTCAGGGATGGAGGTCACTCTCCTCCTCCCACAAGAATTCTGGCAGACTAGTTTCCTATCCACCAAACAAGGGAGTCTGCTGTGATTTCTCACTCAATCACTCTATATATCTGTTGGTCACTATAATTGCTTAATTAATTTTAAACAACCAAGTGAAACATAAATTATCAACCCAGGGAAGTCTTTTGTTTCAAAGATAGCTGCGCAC
>WSFP011426315.1:0-21801 GCA_009831015.1 Picea engelmannii
CTGCCTTTCCTTACGCAACCTCGTTTTTAGCCCCTGTGTTAGAGGGGGGTCCTGAATAACTTTCTGTAACTGGACTTCTACACTCCCTAAATGACAGACTCTAATGTTTGGTTTGGGTGGCCTTGGAGAATTTACTCTCCAACCTATTCCAAGGCCCTATTCTTAAGCTAGTGAATGCACCCTACAAACAGAAAAGTCTACTTGATTTTATTTAGCATTGCTTTGAATGGGATTTTTAAATCTCAAGGTGTGGAAGTGAAACTGATGGTGTGTAAAAAGACTCAAAGCAAAATGCACAGAAATGCTTGGAAACAAACTTTTTCTCAAATGAAAAACCAACAACTTTTCAATGAAAGACTTCTTTTCATTTTCAGATTTACTAAGATTTTATGCAGTAAATGAAGAGAACTTTCACTCAGATCTACAAGCTACTTATACTAGACATGCACTGCAAAAACTTATGCAAAAGACTTCTTTCCAAGCTACTGATGCAACAACACAATCTTCAAATCAAGAAGAAAATGAAACAAGAAATTGTTTTTTATTTCGTTGTAAAATGACACAACAAGGAAAAATGATGACAAGAACAAAACCAAGAGAGTAAAAAGAAAACTCTGGCTTAAAGCGCAGATCGCAAACAGAATCAGGGCACAAAAAATGCAACAAAGCACTCACAACAGCACCAATTCTAACACTTGCCTAAAAACCATAAAACAAATATTTTTTCTCTTTTGTCTTTTCTATCAAAACATCCACTAACAAGCACAGGCTAGGGATAAGATGCCCTAACCTGCTGACTATGCAGCTCTAGACTCTCTGCCCCCTGAGAGGAGCTCTTCTCACCACAGGAGGGGATGACTGCCCCACCCAAGCTAAAAAGCTATCAAACAGGCCCACGACTGTCACCAAGACAGCGCGAGGTCAACCGCGGGCTGAGCTAAAACAACACGCGGGTATCCGCGCTCAGAACTGAAGCAGCCCGCGGGTAGGTATAAAATCTGAGAAAAAATCTAACACAGGCAGCCCAACCCTGAAAAAGGCCTCTGGTACTGACAACCAGGGTCTCTGAAAGGCTTGGATGCTGGCACTTCAACGGAAAACAAAAAATTTTCAAAAAAGAAAACCAATGCTAAGAATAACCAAAACAACAAGGTAGACTGAAAGCAAGACAGTAAACAAATCAGAACCCAGACAGGATCCAGAAAGCCCCCTGAGAAGATAAACTTCTGACAGGGAAGAGAAGACTGCCTCTTAAGCTTCCTGGGCTCTACACGCTACTGAAACCACTACAGCAAGCGGTCAACCGTGGGCTGTAGAAGGTTAGGGTGCGGGTTACCCGCGGGCAGGTTTTCTGCAGGCCGCGGGTACCTTTGTGTGTCCTGAGAATGAATGTCAAGCGTCAGTCAAGGAAAACTGGTATTGATAACCAGGTTCCCTGCTAGCATTGACCTAACAGAAAACAAAAATAAACAAAGAAACAGAGACTGAACTTCTTTGAACTACCCAAAAGATATTTAACCAAATCCGGGAACCCTAAGAGTAAAATATCCCCAGTGGAGTCGCCAATTCTGTTGTGCGGTATTCTACCCTATGGACTAACAAGCTAGGGTTTTAAACTTGTACACAGATCATGACCATTCATAAGCTTACTTTTAACCTTCTACCCAAATCTAAAACCCCTTTTCTCAGGCAAACATGAGAAGAATCAACTAACCTTTTTATCGACGGTCGAAGTAGATCCTCCTTTGAGCTTTTATCCCCTTCCTGTTGTTGCTCCTTCCACAAAGCTTCCTGCAATCAAGACAAAACTATGCATGCATGCTACTGATCTACTAGAGGGTTAGAGATAAAACACAAATCAAATAACATAGATGAGACTCATGTATTTGGGATGGGAAAAGCATCTTTTTCATTAATCTCAATATGAACCAACTTACAATGATTACCGAGACTGGCCACCGTTCCTCGATCCTGATCCTGGGCTCTTCCTCTTCTTTTGTCTCCAACTACTTTTGCATGAATTTCTCCTAAAGCTTGAGGCAAGGCTAAAGGGTTGCGACAAAACGGACTTGGCAATTTGGCAGAGTTTCTTTGATATGATTTTCCTCCCTTGAATAGTACCCCTACCCCTCCTTTTATAGTCTAGAAGGAGCTAGGGTTTTAGGCGAACTCTCAGCCATGCATGGATGGGAGTTCCAGTTAACTGACAAAAAGCCTTGTGTCCCGGCGAAAAGTTTCCTGATTTTTTGCTTTGTTAGGTAACTGCGGGCTGTAGTGAGTTAGCCCGCGGGTACCTACGTGCAGTAAAAGGTTAGAATGTGGTCCCCCACGCCCAGTGAGAGGTTAGGGCATGGGTTACTTGTTTTAAGTGATTTTTCAAGGTTTTATTCAGCATGGCTTTGGCAAGGAAGAGGCATGAGTTGGCCTGATGCCAGGTAAGCCTGTGTGGTGCATTTTAGGGTTATAACAGAGGATGCGACAAGGTGTCACAGATATCATGTCCTATGCAGAGTTGGTTTTGTGGATTTGTGCATGTAAGAGGATTGAAATAATATAATAAAGAAGGCGAAGAGTTGGTGGACGTATCCCCACACTGGGGGTGAACCACGTATATCATGTGTTGTGATTGCTTTATGTCATTAATTTGATTTATGCTAAGTGATGAATATTTATGTATGTTAGATTCATATGATATAGTAGCTTAGTGCTTAATAACTTGGATTAATACTAGATATGTTTATGCTATGTGCTAAATGGTAGTATTCAACAAGATCTTTGCATAAGGGGGCGATAAGATGTAAGATATTGTTGAATACTACGTTTTTCTGTAATGAGATTTTTACCTGTGATGTGAATAAAGGGTTAAAGACTAATGAATGTTAATTGCTAAGTGATTTGTTAAATCATTGTGATCACAGATCTGTGTCCCAGCTAGGTTGCATACACTTGAGTCCTACAACCCCCCCTTCCTCTACCTCGAGTGACACTTCATCTGCTTCACAGGTGTTTCTGAAAGGGCCGGTTGTTAGGGTTTTTTTGGTGTGTTGTTGAAGAATTGAACCCTAGGTATTCCCCTGTGCCAACAACCATCAACTCCTCTCCCAATGCTTGGATCGTAGATTCGGAAGCATCACATCACATGGATGCACCAAAAGAAGTTTATTCTTCATTGGATGCATTCAAAGGTCCTCCTATTCTAATGGGGAACAACACTCCAGTTGAGGTCACTGACAAAGAAAGGATTGAACTCACAAATGAAAGCTTCTAGAATATGTTATACGTTCCCAAAACTTTTGTCAATATTCTCTTCATGGATCAGATGAAGAACTATGGAACCTGAAAGAGATTCATATTCACACCTAATGAAATGAATATCTATGACATGCAAACCAATTCCAGGGTTACTACTGGTGAGGTAAATCATCAATCTAGTCTCTACACATTTTCTGAATTTATTGAACCAAATTTTGCATTACTACTTACCTGTGTTGATGAAAGAAGTAGGATATGGCACGAAAGGTTCGGGAATTTATATTTTAGATATATGAAACATATAAGAAAGTAGGGAATGGTTGATGGTCTACCCAACATCCACTTCTCCAAAGGAATTTGTGAGGGATGGGTTCTTGCAAAACACCCTCAAGAGAAATTTGACAAAGAAAAGACTCAAAAGGCTTACTTTCCTTTAAATCTGATCCATAGTGACCTCATGGGCCCTTTTCCACATCCATCAATTAGTAAATTAAGGTATGTTCTCATTTTTATTGATGATTTATCACACTTCACATGGATTTACATTCTTAGGAAAAAATCAAGGGTCTTTCAACACCTCAAAGATTTCAAAGCCCTTGTTGAGACACAGTTAGGAAATAAAATCAAAGTCCTCTGAACAGATAACGGGGGAGAGTATGTAAGCCATGAGATACAAAATATTTGTCATAATGTAGGGATTCATTTGCACCACATGGTTCCCTATAATCTACAACAAAACAGAGTTTCTGAGCGGAAAAATAGATCTCTAAAAGAGATGGCATATTGCATGATACATGCAAAGTCACTTCGACAGATATTATGGGTTGAAGCACTTAATTGTGAAAACTACATCCAAATAATATCTCCCCATAGATATGTCAAGGATAAGACCCCTTATGAGGCTTGGAGTGGTCTCAAACTGGAAGTGGCCCACTCTCATATTTTTGGTTCACGTGCATGGGCCATGATTCCCTATGAGAAGAGGAAGGCACTTGATCCATAGATCATAGAGTGTATCTTTGTTGGATACCTCGACGGTGTGAAGGGATATAGAATCATTAATCTTTCCTTGGACTAGCTCATAATTGAGCATAGTGTCCAATTCAAGGAATGTGTCTCGCATGTGCCTCAACAGTCACATGCAGACATTGTTGTTCTTCCACCTGTCAGAGATTATGAGCATGCACATGTCGAATCTTCTTCAAATGAGAGTTCTAATTTAGAGGATTCAGATGATCTAGATACAGATTCAGTACAGTTAGATGAAGAGTCAGTGTATATGCAGATGCAGAGCTAGAGAAGAGGCCCAAGTGGGCCAAGAATACTCTTCAAGATGTAGGGGATATTGTTGGGAATCCAACTGATACTAGGAGGACTCAATCTGATTTTGAGGAGCCTCCTCTTGCACTCACTACCACTGAACCTATGCCACCTAGGAATATTTTCTTGGTTCAGTCTTTAGATCCACGGTCTTATGGAAAGGCTACTATAAATCCATTTTGGGAATCTTTCATGCAGGAGGAGTACAAATCCATCCTCGAGAACCAGACTTGGGATCTAGTTCCCCTTCCCTCGGGAAGGAAACTTTTCAAGTGCAAATGGGTCTACAGGACCAAGAGCGCAGTGGATGGGAAGGTTAGCTGACAAAAATCCAGGCTAGTTTCCAAAGGCTTTCAACAGGTGCATGGGATTGACTATGATGAGACCTTCTCTCTAGTAGCAAACATGGATTCCATACATTTGGAACTTTCCATTATGGAAGCCAAGGGATGGGAAGTCCATCATATGGACGTGAAGAATTCATTTCTTCATGGTGATATCTCTAAGGAGATCTATATGGAGAATCCCCAGGGATTTATGCATGATTCATCTTTTTTCTGTCAAATGAATAAGTCTCTTTATGGCCTCAAGCAGACTTTGAGGGCATGGTATGAAAATATGGACTCCTACCTATTGTCATAGAACTTTGTACATTGTAAATCGAACTCAAATTTTTACATGCTCAGGATGGTTGATTCACTTCTACTCCTAGTTTTTTATGTTGATTATTTGTTGATCACTGGTTGCTCAACTTCAATGATTGATGCAGTCAAAATAATTCTACATGATAGGTTCTTAATGACATACATGGTTTCACTACATTTCTTCCTTGGACTCGAGATAAGCCAGGATGCATCAGGCATCAAATTGTCTCGAGCCAAGTATGCATGAGATCTCCTTGAGATATTTCACATGACATACCGCAAGTCTACCCCAAATCCATTCCTATCAGGAGTCATAGTTGAGGATGGCATGGACACTCCAATGGTTGAAAACACACTTTACATACATCTAGTGGGGAGCTTGTTATATCTCACATACTCAAGAACATACCTCTCCTATGAAAATGGAGCAGTCTCCAGGTTCATGCAGGAGCCGCATGAGATACATTGGAAGGATACAAAGTGTATCCTTTGATGCATGCAGGGCACCATCACCTTTGGGATTCACTAATTCTGACTGGGTTGGCAATAGCATTGATCGCAAGTCCACATCTGGTTATTCACTTAGTATTGGTTTCGGGTTTATATGTTGATCGATCAAGAAGCAGGTTGTTATTTCTCTATCTTCAGTCGAGGTAGAGTACAGAGGGGTAGTTAACATAATAATTTAGGCTATGTGGTTACAACATTTTCCCACTCAGTTGCGAATACAGTTTCATCGGTCGATTGTCATCTAGTGTGACAACTAGAGCATTCTGAAGTTCTGCAGAGATCTATTTCAAAGGCAGCGGATGAAGCACATCGAGATCCACATGCACTACATCTGAGACTTAGTAAACAATGGGATCATTGACCTACGGTTAATTCCTTCAACAAAACAGAGTGTAGATATCTTCATCAATACCTTCACTATGCAGAAGTTCCATTCTCTATGCAGTCGTATTGGAGTGAAGGACATAATTACCTAGCAACTGTTAGTTCTTATTTTTACATACACTGTACTTTGAGGGGGGGTTTTCCCATGAGGTTTTTCATCTTTCCTCATTTATTTCAGTGTGTCTTTTGTATTTGGGTACCTAACAGGGTCTTGTTTCCAGGACCCATTCTTTATTTTCACCATAGTGATGTTCAGAGGAGGTGTTGGAGATACTTCACACGCACCTATGATTTATTTTTCCTAAGGTTTTCCCTATGTTTATTAGTCATTATTTAGTCTCCTATATTTTAAGGAGAATATTCCTCTAGGAGAATATTCTCTTCAGTTCACACTTCAGTTTGATCAGTTGAGTGGAGTCTAGATGCCACATTGGATTATCACCATGCAACATTGGGATCATCACCAGCTAACATGCATTTTCCTTGGGATCATTACCAGACTAGCACATTACACATGATTCCCCAATATCCTACTCACTTCACTCTCTTTCATTCAGTTAACTGAAGACTGGTAGACTAGTTAACTCAGACTAGGTGGCAGTTCAATCACGTAACTACCCGAGAGACTAGAATAGGTGGCAGTTTACTCCCGTAATTTTTTATGTGTGTCTAGATCACTCTAGACCACCACTATGGCACATTGGATTCTCCTCCATTGTGCATTAGTTTAGTTATACATAGTATATCATGTGTAAATTATCATTCATTCATTTGGTTAATGAGAATTCTTCCATTCTTTCTCTCCTTCTTCTCTTTTCTCATATTTTCTTTGCAATTGAGTATGTCAATTCCTAGCTACATCTATTATGTGCAGGTTCAACACATTTACATTTGGAAGCTTCAGTTCTATTCGTACTAGAAAGAAACAATAAATGGCAGCTCTCCCTAAGGGGAAAGAATGACCATAGATCCTATGTCACCAATAACATTCATTCTAGTTCATTAAAAATGTATGATGCCAAGTTTCTCTTCCCCTCTTGGAATTTTTCCCCATGACATATGTTTTATTTTGTGCAATTCGATGGCCTACTCCTATTCCTTATCCATCCAAGAGAATACAAAATCTCTCTCAGAATCTTAGTTTAGCTTCATTTGTGATGATACCACTCTAAGTTTCCTCCACTGCCTTGCCATCAAAGTCAAAATGGATAGGAGTAGGGCCAGCTATAGAGATCAATGGTCTTCGGTGAATATGCCTCTCCCCTGTACTCACCAAGAGGTTATCTAAGTTGAAGAAACCTTTCAAGATCACACTCCTTCTCCAAAATGAGATGCTTTGTAAGCCTTAGAGTCAAAAGAGAGGCACATCAAACAATTAAATATAGATGGGGAAATAGATGCATAGATGCAGACTTAGATACCAAATATCAGGTCATATCAAATGAGAGACTCAAAGTATCATCATACCATATACCTCTACTGGTATGTAAATGTTTCACTGGGACTAGCCCTCATAGAAAAGAAGGTTGTTATCAATGAAATCCTGATGATCCGAAAAGATATTTTAAACGACAATGGTTGAGTTATATTGTATGTGTTATTTTACCATTTAGAAACTTAATTAAAGAGAAATAAATWATGAGGAAACATAAAATCCATTAAGCATTATACAGATTTGAATGTAAGCATGAAGACAACAAACCATAAACACCAATTTGATAAYGGAGTTCAACAATCTCGCCTACATCTCCGGGCCTTTGTCTTAGTGGGTGAGGCTTTCTTATTTATTTTTGAAGCTTTAAATGTACATCATGAAAGTGCTAATGGATTACAAAAATGATTTTTTCACGTTCTACTAGATCTCAAGAACACATCAAAATTGATGACACCCAAATCGAATGAACGAAGCTCCCGAAAATGGCCTGCAAAGGTGTGCTCCTCAATAGCTTCCCTGCATAAAAATGGCTTTGCCTCTACATTTCTTCATCATTTATTTTCTTTGAATGTTCTTCCATGGCTCCAATAAGACCTAGTTTATATAGGCTTGAAGTTCATAACTATCTCCCAACTTCCCCCCAAGATCTGGCCTCAAAAAGGGCCCAAGATCCCTAAATAATGGACCAAATCCCCTCAATCAGACTGAAAATCCATTTAAAAAAAACATAAGATCATGTTAAAAACCCACTTAATAGCACATAACATGGTGTATTCCCCCTTTCTTAAGTGCTCCTGGTCACATGTGTGCTTCCAAGTGTCCATGGGAAAAGGCTAGCGCACTGGCCCCTGGTCTCTAGCTCCCATACATTGGTCCTTGGTCATGTGGCTTGGCCATATGGCCACCACCCAAGCCCCACGTGCTTATACAATGGTTAGAATCCTGATGGTTTAGCCTTGGGTTATTCCCCTTGGTCAACGGGCTATCCCAACCAACTGGGGCTAACCCCAAAACTCTGCGCCAATTGTCATCCAAGTCATATGCGATCCCATACGATCGGGCTAACTCTCATATATCCGTCGGGGGGAGATATACCTTAAATTCCTGCCAAACAAATATTAGTGTGGAAATATGGGTGGTTGCATGTGTTGGGGGCTAGGACCTAGCCCCAACGCTAACCTCAGCCATGTCACAAAACCTTTCAACTTAAATATTAACGCTTCCACTATAGGTTAAGAACCAAATTGATGGCGGGTTGGCTATCCTGGCCTTGCCAAGCCCTTCATCCACGCTTGAGGTTGCTGGTTCAAACCTCATAGAGCCCAAACATTTTTCCAACCCAACAAATCAATAAATGGGTGCCACATGGCAGCCCATGTCTGGGCCATGTGGCACCTTCCCATTCACTCGAACGGATGCCACATGTCCAACCACCATTGGTCCACCTGTCTGTCGAGTTTTCATCCCATTCACCTGCCACTATACCTGCCATGTGTTTGACCTGCAACATTATCAATACAAATGTCCCATGTCATCAGTATGGATGTGCCACATCATCAGTATGAATGTGACACATGTCACACTTGTAGTGGTGACACATTTCACTCCCAAATTGGTCCATCTATACCTACCCAGTCAACAACCTGTCCACGTCACTGTATGGTCATCTGCCATGTATCACCTCCAGATGCTTCCATGTCAGCATGATGATGTCAGCATGATGTCACGCTGACGTCAACGCTTACTTTTTGCCTATTAATTGTTGACCTTTTGTCTATTTGGAAAAATGAATAGATCGTGATATATGTATCATACGACGTTCGTTTGAGATTTTTCATGTTGCGTTGGGTTTGTATCAAAGAGGCCTACACACATGTCCATTTTGAAGAGATTATGAGCACTTTGATTTTTAGGCCTTTTTGAGCCCCATCTGGCTCCTAGATCCAATTCTGGATCACACCTCCCCACTAAAGACCTTTTGGTCCTCCAAAAGGTTAAAAAATCAACCTTACTAATTACATACTCATAAGGAAAAAAACAAAACACTATGTTGTTCAAAAATGATGTTATAACATGTCATCATTTCAACATTTGTGATTACATTAATGGAAGCAAAATACAATGAAGATGTGACATCCACTTCTGGCAAAACCAAGTGGTTGGTATCTTTGCTTCATGGTTTTCCTCTTGCTTCTTTGGTAATTTCTCTTTTTTTGTGAGTACATGTGCAATCCTTTTGTCCTTGTTTGGATGAAGCTCTGGATTAAGCCTCCAACAATTAGTCGTTTGATGTCCACCCCTGTTGTAATAAGTGCAGTGGTTTTTTTGGCATCTAGACTTATTTTCCCTTCTCTTTCTTCCTTTGTGGAGTAGATTCTTTATGTCGTGTATCCTTCTTGGTCGACATAAAATTCATTTACAAAGATTGTCTCTTCCAACACTTGATAACACAATGCTTGGGTGAATGACAAAAAGTACAAGGATAAATATTCCACAAGTTTTGGATTACATGATCATGTTTTTTATAATCAAAAAGAGAATTGAAAAAATCATGACCATTATACTTGTCTTGATTATCTTCACTTTTCTTTGGAGATGACTTGCATTCACTATCACAATCATGGAGTGATACACCATCACATTTCGTGAAGTGTTCCCGCAATGACTTAAGTCATCCATTTGAAGCATTACTTTCTTCCAATGTTTTGGAGAATGTTTTAATCTCCTCTTCATCATATCCCAATCCTAAATAATGAGGTCTTATTTAGCCCTCAATTCCAAGGCCCTTTCTTTCATAACCCATATTGGTTAGAAATTTCAAACCTATACCTCTTGTATGTTTTTCAAATGCACCAAAAGAACCATCTTGATGGGAACTATGTGAAATCGATGAATGACCTTCACTGCATACCTCATAGATGCTTTCTGAAACATATGTAGAAGGAAATTCCTTCAATCCTTCTTCTCCTTTGCGTTATTTGAATATTTCCTTTGAACCAATCTCTTTTGTTCCAAGTAGTCTTCATACAACACTTTCACCATATTTGACATGGAAAAGAGATTTTTCCACATATTCTTCTCATCTTGAGAAAGTCCCTCTTTCACTGCCATTTTCTCACTTTAGATGTGCCTTTCCCTGGTAAACATGCAAACTCAAATTCCAACCATCAATTAGCTCTGATACCACTTGATCCGAAAAGATCTTTTAAATGACAATGGTTGAGTTATCTTGAATGTGTTATTTTACCATTTAGGAACTTAATGAAAGAGAAATAAATAATGAGGAAACATAACAACCATTAAGCATTATTTAGATTTGAACACAATCATGAAGACAACAAACCATAAACACCAATGTGATAACAAAGTTTGACAATCTCGCCTACGTCTCTAGGCCTTTGTCTTAGTGGGGGAGGCTTTCTTATTTCTGTTCAAATATTTAAATGTAAATCATGAAAGTGCCAATGGATTACAGTAATGAGTTGGTCATGTTCTACGAGATCTCAATAACCCATCAAAATTGACATCACCCAAATCGGATGAATGAAGCTCCTAGAAATGGCCCGCAAAGGTGTCCTCCTCAATAGCTTCCCTGCATAAAAATGGATTTGCCTCTACATTTATTCAACATTTCTCTACTCTGAATGTTATCCCATGGCTCCAAGAAGCCATGGTTTATCTAGGCCTGAAGTTGGTAACCATATCCAAACTTCCCCCCAAGATCTGTCCTCAAAAAGGACCCAAGATCCCTAAAAAATGGACTAAATCCCCTCAATCAGGCTGAAAATCCATTTAAAAAAATCATAAGATAAGGTTAAAATCCCACTTAATAGCACATAACATGGTGCATCCCCCTTTCATAGGTGCTTCTGGTCATGTGCACGCTTCCAATTATCCATGGGTTAAGGTTGGCCCCTGGTCTCTAGCCCCCATACATCGGTCCTTGGTCATGTGGCTTGGCCATATGGCCACCACACACTCCCCATACACTTATACAATGGTTAGAATCCTGACGTTTTATCCCTAGGTTATGCCCCTTGGTTGGAGGGATAGCCCAACCAACCTGGGCTAACCCCAAAACTATGCGTCAATTGTCATCCAGGTCTTATGTGATCCCATACGATTGGGCTAACTCCCATATATTCGTTGGGGGGGAATATACCTTACATTCATTCCAAACAAATATCAGTGTGGACATATGGGTGGTTGCATGTGTTGTGGGTTGGGGGCCTATCCCCAATGCTAACCTCTACCACGTCATAAAACCTTTCAACTTAAATATTAACGCTGCCACTATAGGTTAAGAACCAAACTGATGGCAGGCTGGCTAGCCAAGCCTTTCCAAGAAGTTTTTCCATGCTCAAGGTCACAGATTCAAATCTCATAGAGCCCAAACATTTTTCCAACCAAATGATCCAATAAATGGGTGCCACGTGGCACCTTCCCATTCGCTCAAACTAATGCCATGTGTCCAGTAACCATTCGTCCACCTGTCTGTCGAGTTGTTAGCCCAGTCACCTGGTACTCTAACTGCCACATTTCATACCTTCCATGTCATTAGTATGGATGTGCCACGTCATTTATACATATTTTCCACGTCATCAGTACGGATGTGCCATGTGTCACCCTTTTAGTGGTGACACATGTCACTCCCTGATCGCGATATCTGGAGCATACGATGTTTGTTTGAGCATGTTCAAGTTGTGTTGGGTTCGTATCGACAAGGCCTACGCACACGTCCATTTTGAAGAGATTCTAAGAAATTTTATTTTTAGGCCTTTCTGAGCCCCATCTAGCTCCTGGATCCAATTCTGGATCACCTGATGCAAATGTAATTTCTCGAAATACATAAAAAGGTTATGGACAAAAATATAACTATAATGGAAACAAGAATATGCATTCACTTTGAAGGTTTATATAATGACAACCTCTAGGTTCCAGAATCTACTATTGTCCCTCCTCTTGAAAATATCCCCTAATGTACTCTTTTTTTGGTTTCTCTATATTCAATTTTTGTAGCCATCCTTCATGGAAATTGGCATTTTCTACTATGGATGATACTACTAGGAGAAATCATAAGAATTATAGGTTGTTTATATCTAAGACTAGTTACTTTTTTGACAATTCCAGAGCTCACAGTCTCAATGCTCAGCAAAAATACCGCAACTATAGCCTCTGGAAAGAGAGGAAAACAATAAATCAATTGTAATCACACCTCTATATTTTTGTCTATGTGTTTTAATTCAATATGATAGTCTACAAGACAAAATATAATATACTAGCATTTTGATTTTAAACTTATTAATCTGATATCATGTTCTCATTTTTTTCTTCTTTTTAATTAAATATGTTTCATTATTAGTTTGGATTTTTTTTCTAGCACATTTGTTCATAAAATTTTTTTGAATGAATATAGTGAATACATTCCTTAATTATATGTTTCTTGTTCATATCATATCTATAAGATTTAAAAACCATCTAATCTGTCAAGGCTAATAACATTGGCACATTCGAGTTGTGGCAAGGATAATAACATTAGCATATTCAAGTTGAAGCAAGACTAATAATGTCAACATATTTTCATTGCAGAAAGTTTAATAATGTTGGCATATTCAAGATCAAGAAAGGATAATAATTATGACATATTCAAGTTTTATCAAGGCTAATAACATTGGCATATTCACATTGAAGCAAGGCTAATAATGTTGGTGTTCAACAACATGGGCATTCCAACAGAGGACGAACACCTTCAGTAACCACTCACATAACTAGAGAAAAGATCAACACACCTATGTTTTCACATGGTAAAGCCCCTACAAGGAAACATCCACGACCCCAACCAACATGGCCACTTGGAGCAGTTTATTAATGCAAAAGAAAAATATTACAGAGAGATTTTACAAGAGAGTTTCTAACAATCGATCATCGACAAATGACCCTCTATTCTCTTTAAATAGAGATCATGGACCAATCGGCTACTAAGCAATGGATCAATGGTTGTTAATATCGAGGAGAGTATGAACCTTTGGATCAATCTATGTCGGGAACATATCATGACCGTCGGATTTCCTAACTACAAATGCATACTAATGCATACTAAAGAAACACACTAAGAAACACACTTTTACCTAACGACACATTAGACCAAGTAGATCTTAACTAACTCCTAAGTGTCTAAATATCCTAACAATTGGCATATTCAAGAAGACCATGGATGTAGGCTATAACGGATTTATTTATAGGGATACAAATGTAGATATGTGGTTTACCCTTCAAGCTCTCCATCTCATTTGGATTTTGAGATATTTGCAAAATACTCCACACGTGTTGCCACTAGGGAAATGGTAATGGATATGGATCATATGGAGACAAGGGAAATGGTAATGGATATGGATCATATCAAGGCCGGGGAAATGGTAATGGATATGGATATGGAGACAATGAGGCTTACCACACTGGTACTAGCAATGGAGTTTTCTATGGAGAACTTGAGAGTGACTATCGTTCTTCTTTTGGTAGAGATGGTGGATATTGTTCACAAAAAAATGTCAGGGATGATGTAGGTGCCAAATATAAAAAGATTTCTCACAATGGCACTAGTAATGTCACGGGTTCTAGCTATCGTGGTGTATCTTATGGTTCAGGCTCTAGGTATAGATCTGGATCTGATTGGAATGGATCTAATCGTGGATATGGGAAAGAGCTTGGTGCAGAGACTCTCACTATTCAATGTAAGAGGGATCTAGCATCTAAATTTTACATGAAAGGATATTGGTCTCATGCACTATTATTTGGGACTAGAAGTATGGTAGAATCCTGGTGAAATCTTCCTAGGTCAAGGAAAGTATGTTGTGAATATCCTTCAGAAGTTTGGGATGATGAATTGCAAATCCATGGCAACTCCCATGGTGATAGACCTGAAGAAGTTGAGAGACTCTAATTCTGATGTAGTGTACCCCTCACATATCGGCAGTTGATTGACTCATTGATGTATTTGGTTAATACTAGGACAAACATTTTCTTTGTTGTGAACACGTTGATCCAGTTCCACGTGGAACTGAGACATGAGCATTGGATAGCTGCAAAGCACATTTTGAGATATTTGCATGGCACGCTAAACTATGGTTTAAGATATGTCTCAAATATTGATGTATAGCTCTAGGGATATACAGATTCTGATTAGGCAGGGAGTGCAAGAGACAGAAAGAGTACTTCTAGTGTATGTTTCATTTTGGGGTCTACTATGATCTCTTGTCTTAGCAGGAAGCATAATTATGTATCAATCAGTACAACATAGGCAGAGTACATAGAAGCTAGTTTGGTAGTCCACAAAGCAGTATGGCTTTGAAATCTCCTTGCATATTTATTTGGTCAAATTCTTGAGCCTACGTTGATTCATTGTGACAATAAAAGTTGTGTAAGACTATTAGTGAATTCATTTTCTCATGACAAGTAAAATCATGTAGAGATTAAATATCACTACATACGAGATATGGTGTAGATAGGAACTATTAGACTTCATTACATTTCTACTAATGATAAAACTGCATATATTTTGACTAAGCCATTATCCAGAGTGAAGTTTGTGTACTTCCGAGACAAGCTTGGTGTAGCAGAGAATGTCTCCCTCATTGAGAGGGAGAGTTGATGTTTGAGGCAACATCATGAGACATTATCCCCAGATGGTCCTGTGTGGACTAGTATGGGGGAATTTATTTTTCATCCTGATGTGCCTTAGATGGTCATATGAAGGAGCCAAGACATTGGTTTCATGAGGAAACCTTTATATGTCTTGGGGGACATTGGTTCCATGAGGGAACCTTGATGTGTCCTAGATATGTTTGAGGCAACATCATGAGACATTCTCCCCAGAGGGTCTTGTGTGGACTAATAACAGGGAATGTAGATTTCATCCTAACATGCCTCAGATGGTCAGATGAAGGAACTAAGACATTGGTTTCACAAGGAAACCTCGATATTTATTGGGGGGCATTGGTTCCATGATGGAACCTCGATGTGTCCTAGAGATGTTTGAGGCAACATCATGAGACATTCTCCTCAGAGTGTCCTGTGTGGACTAGTAGAGGGGAATGTATACTTCATCCTAATGTGCCTCATATGGTTAGATGAAGGAACCAAGATATTGGTTTCATGAGGAAACCTCAATATGTCTTAGGGGACATTGGTTCCATGAGGGAACCTTTTTGTTTCCTAGAGATGTTTGAGGTAGCATCATGAGACATTCTCCATGAAGGGTCCTGTATGGACTAGTAGGAGAGAAAGTGGACTTCATCCTAACGTGCCTTAGATGGTCAGATGAAGGAACCAAGACATTGGTTTCAAGAGGAAACATTGATATGTCTTGGGATACATTGGTTCCATAAGGGAACCTTGATATGTCTTAGACATGTGTTCCACGAGGGAACCATGAGATGTCTAGTATGGACACAATTCATGAGTGAGATGAGACATTGGTTGTTGAAATAATGTAACTGCAAAGAGTATTCTTATTATTATTGATATATTATTTATAGGATTAATCCCCATTGTGAATTAATCATGTTGATAATTGTATTAGGACCAAATCCCCTTTTACGGATCGGTCAACATACAATTATAATAGGCAGAATAAGAAGTCAGCCCCAACAGTTAATAAGAAGACCTAGAAATATAATAAAGGTGGGTTTACCCACCCAGATTAAGAAGTCGACCCTGCCAGTGAAGAGACACTTCACACATGCCAGAACTTGTATAAATAAAGGAGGCTAGCACCTCATTTGAACACAACTAACTTGCTCAGTTTGAGAGACAAGTTCTGATCTATTACCGGCAAAGGAGAGAGGGAGAAGAGTGGTGCATCTTTTGGAGAGGAATTTTTGTATTGGTTTGAGTTATCTCTTGACATTGTGTTGGCAATTTATGATAAGGAAGTTTTTGGTGGGTTTTCTTCCCCTAGAGGGTTTCCCAGGATAAATGTTGTGTCTCCTGTGAATGTGTATTTCTCAGTGATCTTGTTCTTATGTTGCTCTTATCTATTGAAATGAAAAGAACTATAATAATGGAATAAACATTAACATGGTATCAGAGCCAACCTAAAGGAAGCATATTTTGCAAGAGAAAAATGTCACTGTTGCAGTACTTGCAAATTAGGGTTTTTCAAAAGTGAAGCCTTTTAGCTCCAAAACCACCTAGAAAGTTGCGCCCTCCCCCAAGGATCATTTTGGCACCTTGAGCGCACCTTTTCAGTGGCTAGATCTCCTCAAAAGTGAAACCCTAGTTTCACAAAGTACCAGAAAACCAGACTACCAGAAGTACTAGAGTACCAGAAGTCCCAAAAAATCAGAAGTACCAGTCTAGAAATCCACAGATCAAGTTTGAGGGGGTAAAAGTTGGATTTTCAAAATTTTGACTGCACCAGCTAACTTGCCTCAGCTCAGCGCATATATCCCCTAGATCAGATTTTCAAAATTCAATGTTTGAAAAATTAGGGTTTCCTCATAAAACCCTAAGTTGTAGTCTCAGAACCAGTTGCAGTTGCAGTACCAGTTGCAGTTGCAGCTGCAAAATTAGTTGCAATCACCCTTGAAGTTTTCTTAAGAGTTGGTAATGATTACCACTTCTACCAGATGGAGCCACTACCTGCAAATGCCATCAGAGGTATGAACTCACATATGTTTAATGGTTAAACCCTAAAGAGTATTTGTAGGAGAAGGGATCTCTTTCCATAGATCCAAAAGGATCTCAAGATCCAACACATTCAGAGGAATGATGCAACCCAGGTGTGATTATTCTAATATGCATCTATTTGTTATAAAATTATCTTGATCAGTGTTGCATGGATTATCCTCTAACCTAACCTTCTGTCAAGATAGTGTATTGTCTTAGTACAACAGACAGGTTGAGGAAAGCACTCGTCACTTGAGTGAAGGAAACCTGGAAGAAGAGAAAGCACTCATTCTTGAGGATAAGGCTCCAGGTTTGATTAATCAAGATTAAAAGGTACACATGACAAGTTGATGACTATAGTTGATATAGCAGTCGTTGTAAAGTATTATACTTGATAGCATGTGAGAATATAGAGGTAAATACTTTGCCTGATATGACTAACACCTCCTCTAGGAGAAACCTCGTGTGTTAGTTCCAATTTTCCATGGAAGAATGCTTGATCACAACACTATGAGAGTGTTGACCTCATTTCGTATTGTATTCCTTACCTTTAATATTTTCTTCAGATAAATTATAAGTGATAGCTCTAAAGGAGCTACTGTGATGATTGTTCATGCTATTTCTTTATATTATCAGAAAGATATTATTCTTTCTTGTTGTTTTTTTGACCTTTCTCCAAGTCACATGAGGAAGCTATAACGAAGGTTGCAAAAGGCAACATGCTAAAGGAAAGACCATAAATGAAGCAACCATCATTGGAAAAGAAGAAGGTGGGTAACTCAGAAGCTACCATGACCCACTCTATTGAAGAATCCATGTGAACTCTAGAAAGATTAGCTCACATCAACTACAAGGTGCTACCATACATATGCAAAGTTGTCACTGGTTTACCATAAATCAAGGTTGATCAAGAAGGCATATGAAATGGATGTGCGCAAGGGAAGAATATCAAGAACCATTTTCCAAAAAGGGACAACAAAGCATAAGGAGTACTGGAACTCATTCATTCAAACGTGTGTGACCCAATGCCATCATCCTCCATTAATGGGTATGTATACTATGTATCATTCATTAATGATTATTCTCGTAAAAGACCTGGATATATTTGAAGTGTTTAGCAAGATCAAGGAATTCAAAGCCTTGATAGAAAACATTTCTGTAAGGAATATTAAGACACTCAAGTCAGATAATGGAGGAGAATATACCTCAAAAGAGTTCTTGAACTTCTGCAAAGATGTTGGGATCAAGATCCCCAAAAAAATGGTGTAGCTAAATGGAAGAACAAAACCATACTGGAAGTTGTCAAGACTATGATCCATGATCAAGATCTTCTTATGTGCTTATGGGAAAAAGTAGCAATGACAGTTGTTTATGTGCTGAACTGATTTCCCCTTAGTACACTTGGGCTCAAGACACCAGAAGAGATGTTCACTGGAAAGAAGCTAGAGGTAAGACATCTAAAAATATTTGGTTGTCCAGTGTTTTTCATATACCTAAAGAAAAGAGAAACAAGCTAGACCCTTCAGGAAAGAAGGGAATATTTTTGGGGTCTCCAAGGCCTTCAGAATATACATACCAGGTCACCACCACATTGAGATCAATAGGGACATGACCGTTGATAAAGAAGCATCACTTAAGAAATCAAGAAGATTCTAGCTTGAATAAGTATATGAAGATGAACCTGTATATGAATAAGATGCCAGCTTGAATAAGTATATGAAGAGGAACTTAAGAAATCAAGAAGATGCCAGGATTGCATAATCAATGAGGGAGGTTCCCAGAGCTGCAGAACCAGTGAGGGATGCCGTAACTTCCCCTGATGAGGAACTTCTTGAAGACCATGATGTAACAGAAGTTCAAGAACCTCCTCAAATGACCTTCTCCCATAAAAGAAAGCCTGCTTGGGTGAGAGAGATTATTCAAGATGGAGAGAAGTATGTTGTTCCAGAAGGAACCTCGAGACAGGTGAAAATACCAAATCCATTCTCCAATTACATGGATTTGATATGTGATCTCCAAGATGAAGAGCCTACTTGCTCTGAAGAAGCCATTCAAAGAAAAGAATGGGCAGATGCCATGATAGAGGAATAACAATCCATTATGAAGAACAAAGTATGGGAAATAGTTCCCAGATCAAAGAATAAAGATGGGGTATCCTACAGATGGCTCTTTAAAATAAAACATGCTGCTAATAGAAGTATTGAGAAGTATAAAGAAATATTTGTCACTCATGGATTTTCCCAAAAGGAAGGCATTGACTATGAAGAGACATTCACTCCTGTGGCTAGATACATTTCGATCAGAACCATTATAGCTCTTGTAGCCAAGATGAAATGGAAGCTGCACTAGATGGATGTGAAGACAACTTTCCTAAATGGTGTTATCGAAGAGGAAGTGTATATAGAGCAACCCCAAGGATTTGAGGTTGAAGACAGGAGGTCTCATGTCTGCAGATTGAAGAAATCCTTATACGGATTGAAGCAAGCCCCTAGAGCTTGGTATGTCCGTATAGACAGTTTCTTGACGATCTTAGGCTTTACCAAGAGTAAATCAGACTCAAATATCTACTTTAAAATTATGGATAATGAACCAATAATATTACTATTGTATGTGGATGTCTTATTCCTAACTAGAGAAGAAAAGCTCATCCCTGAATGTAAAAAAAAAAACGAGACTTGCCTCAGAATTTGAAATGAAATACCTCGGCCTAATGCATTACTTCTTAGGTCTTGAGGTATGGAAGAGTCCAGAAAGGATCTTCCTTAACCAAGGGAAGTACACAGTCAAAATCCTAAAGAGGTTTGACATGTTGGAATGCAATTCCATGAATACACCCATGGAAATGAAGTTGAAGCTGCTAGTCGATACTTCGTCAGACTTGATAGATGCCACACTGTATAGACAAATTATTGGATTGTTGATGTACCTGATGAACACTAGACCAGAAATTTATTTTCCAGTGAACACCTTGAGTCAGTTTCTAGTAGAGCCCAGACGTGTTCACCTAATGGCTGCAAACCATGTGATGAGGTACCTTAAAGGTACAATTGATTATGGTCTCAGCTATGATGGATATCATGACTTCACATTGAGTGGATACACTGATTCAGATTGGGCAGAAAGTGTTGCTGATAGAAAAAACACTTTCGGATGTTGTTTCAGTTTGGGATCAGCCATGATCTCATGGCAGAGTAGGAAGAAATCTAGTATTGCTCTCATCATAATGGAAGCAGAGTACATTGCCACATGTTCTGCTAGCTGTGAAGCTATATGGATTCAAAAGTTGTCGACTGGCCTATTTGACTTGGAGATGAGAGAAACTGTGATTCTATGTGAAAACCGGAGCTGCATAAAGATGACAGATAATATTGTATTCCACGACAGGTCAAAGCACATAGAGATTCACTATCATTTCATCTGCGACATGGTATAGAGAGGAGCCTTGAAGCTCTAGTACATTAGCACGGATGAACAAGTTGTTGATGTGTTGACCAAACCTCTATCTCATGTAAAGTTTGAACACTTTCGAGATAAGCTTGGTATTTTCCGAAAGGACCCTCCCTAAAAAGGGGAGTATATATATATTCCTTGCTTCTGACCTCGCTATTAGACATAAATCAAGATGAGTCATTGCTTCTGACGTTACTTTTAGACGTAAAGTAAGACGTTGTGTGTTCCTTTCTTATGACCTCGCTGTTAGACATAAAGCAAGATGAGTCATTGCTTCTAACCTCGTTGTTAGACGTAAAGCAAGACGTTGTGTGTATTCCTTTCTTATGACCTAGTTGTTAGATGTAAAGAAAGATGATTATGTGCTTCTGACCTTGTTGTTAGACGTAAAGTAAGATGATGATGTATACCTTGCTTCTGACCTAGTTGTTAGACGTAAAGCAATATGTGACTGACACTGAGCTACCAGCTTATCAGTTGTGACATTGAGCCAGTGTAGTATTGTGATGTACCAGCCTAGTGCTATGATGAGGTATCATTTTTACTGATACATATTGATGCAAATGATAATGGAATTATTTTGAGAATGACGATGTTGCCGATGAAGAAAACTTTTGATGACTCGTAAATATGCTAGCCAATGTTCCAAGATGATATTGACGATACTGTCCTCCTGATGCCACTGATGATGTAGACCTCTCTTGCCTGATGTTGTTGAAGAATACCCTTATTTTTAAGGGGGAGTGTTGAAATAATGTAACTGCAAAGAATATTCTTATTATTATTGTTATATTATTTATAGGATTAATCCCCATTATGGATTAATCATGTAGGTAATTGTATTAGGACCAAATCCCATTTTGTTGATTGGTCAACAGACAATTATGATAGGCAGAATAAGAAGTCGGCCCCAATAGTTAATAAGAAGACCCAAAAATATAATAAAGGTGGGTTTACCCACCTATATTAAGAAGTCAGCCCTACCAGTGAAGAGACACTCCACAATTGCTAGAACTTGTATAAATAAAGGATGCTAGTGCCTCATTTGAACACAACTAACTTGCTTAGTTTGAGAGACAAGTTCTGATTTGTTATCGGCAAAGGAGAGAGGGAGAAGAGTAACTCATCTTTTGGAGAGGA
>WSFP011426316.1:0-22252 GCA_009831015.1 Picea engelmannii
GGATCATGTTCATTCATTTGTAGCTTGTACCATTTGACATCGAACAGAACTAATTTGAAGGATTTAAAGTCACACTCGAGTATATCATCCAAAAACCCATAGTATCGATTTTCAGAGACTTTTGGATGTCTATCACTTCTAGAGGAAACATTAGTAACCTGAAATATTGCAGTTATCCCACTATTAGAAGTTTTCATCTTTTCATCCAGCTTTTTGATGTGAAACTTGCAGTCATTACACCACATAGCCTTGTGGTGTTTCAACTAAAATATGCTAGACACGTAAAAATTGCATTGTCAATTGATAAACATATTTATACTTGGAAATTATGAAAATTTATAAGAAAAAAAACATGCCATATACATCAATATAATATTCAAAAAAACTAAATAGTATGGGTGAATATGCTTGTCTATTTATCCTTTAAACCATATGCTACATCAAATTCCCTTTGTGTAAGATTGGTATCTCCTTTACGTTTAGCTTCTTTGACCAATGTAGCCACACCATACCATGATAACCTACCATTATTAGATTGTATACATCGTTCAATCCATACCTTCATCCAATCAAGATTGTTTCCAATGTATAAATGTATTGCATCCCACTCTCGACCGGTTGTATTAAAATAAAACAATTCACATATAATTAACTATCATGGTACACCTTCATAATAATGGATTATCTAGGAAGACTAAAAATTAAATAAGTACGATATACATAAAAACAAAAAATCAAATGTATTATAAATCCCCACCATCTACTTACATGTCACTTTCCTCATTCTACCTTTCCCCAATAGGTGCTCCCCTTCAAATTTGTTGATAGATTTTACATCCCAAATGTGATCCACATCAATACTTGCAGCTATCTTAGGAAGATATTGAGTAATATAAACCATGGTTTGATATACCATATATCCCTCTACCATAGAACCCTTAGGACATGCTCTTTGTCTAACCAAAGCCTCAATGATTTCAAGTGCCTCTCAACCATCCACATTGACCTTGTGTATAGGTCCACACTTTTCAATCTCCTCAACTTGGTGTACAAGGTATTTTTCTTGTGCATTGAAAAATGTCAGAGGTAGATACTTTTGCATTTCACACATTAGAAAAGGAATTTGTAACCTCCAGTACTTCATATCGTATTTATATAAGATTTCTTTAGATGACAACCATCTACAAATGATGCAAGAAAATCACAGGTTTCAACAAAAAAGTATATAATACTACATTACAAGTAAAACACATGTAGTCAAATATAAGTTGTACAACGAATTGAACAAATTACACTTTGCATATAAATTTCCACTTACCTCATGTATTTTCTAAGATTATATATAACTTGTTTGACATTGTTGTCAAAGTTTTCTGGGAGAGATAGAGGTAGAACATACTGTAACATAAAAAATGAATCATTATTTATTTCCAAATTAGTAGAAAAAAACACAAACAAGATGTTTCACCAATATAGAAATATATACACCAAAATAATTACCTTGATCAAGGTATGCCAATCATGAGTTTTTACACCACCTAATTCACCTTTCTTTGTTAGGATATTCTTTATGTTTGAAGAAAATCCAATGGGAAATTTAATTTTTTCAATAACCTCTTTTACATCCTTGCTTTGTTTCTCTATGAATAGCCATGGAAGGGCGCTTATATTTTGGTCGTTTGCATCGCTATTTGAATGAATAAACTTTGCATTGCATGGTTGACCTCCTTAATGTCATTACAAATCTTCACAATTTTTCTTTTTCACTCCTTATATCTAAGATTTGCCATAATGTTTTTGTTACATTATTCCTGATGTGAATTATATCAAACAAATGAACAATTTCTAGGTGCTCATAGTATGGAATCCTATTGAATTGTACGGGATAAATTTTTATTCCTCGTAGAAGCGCCCCATTATTAATGCCTTCATGATCACATTCAAGGTGAAGCATATAAATTAAATATATTACAACAATACTCTTCATTTAGTACAATGAACAAAATGCAATAAAAATATAAATATTCCAAATATTTCATGTATGATATACATAGATGATTTGATCCAATATGTCTTGGAAATTTATATTATATTGCAACTGCCATAGACAAGGTGTCATTCTTCGTGGTTTTAATCTAGACTCTTCTTTCCCATTGAAAAGATGTTTCTTGGTACTTCGATACCTATGGTTCTTAGAGAGGAAGTGCCTATACTCATCAAACACCTCCTTTCTTAAAATTCTTGAATGATGAGATTTCATCTTGGGACCACAAACTAGACATGGAAATTCACCCTTTGTTTGAAGACCTGCAAGAGATGGATTAAATTTTATATCAATTATTCGAATTATGTCTAATTAAGGGATTATATAAAAAGCATGCATGATATGAACTTCATAAAATTAAACACTATATATTAAAGTGCATTGTAATGTTATAACATACCACATAAATGTGTTAGCCATGGGGCATCGTGAATTGTCCATACAAGCATTGCATGGAATTTAAATTCCCTTTGCACACCTACTAGTCTAGAGATATCATACATAGTGATGCCCTCCCATATCTCTAGTAACTTGTTGATAAGAGGCTCGATATATACATTCATATATTTGACTTGGTACTTATCTAATTAAAAATTATCAAACATAATTGAACATATGTGAGTAAACTAAAAATTCTAAGACATAATTATGAAACAAACAAGACAAATGAGATGTCACTGTGTTAAAAAAAAATATTCTAAACAAATACCTGGAACAATCTTTGCCAACATTATGTTATTGTTGATAACAAAAATAGGCCACACCGAGTAAGTAGATTTGATCTCTCCATATGGATTGACACCATCAGTTTCCAATGAAATCCTAAGATTACGAAGTTTATCTTTAAAATGTGGCCATATTTCCTCTATCTTCTTAAATTCAGATCCATCTGCAAGCATTCGAAGAACATTATCTTTACTTATGTTATTTGCATGGTAATCCATAAACTATGTTATTCTTTTGCACCTGAACATTCTTCAGAAACGTGGAATTATGGGAATATAATGAAGAACCTTGCGACGCACCTTTTTTGTTACTTGATCGGTTCGATATCTACTAATTTGAAATTCCAAGCATTCTTCTTTCGATGCATGTTCTCCATAATATAGAATATGATCATCAAGACATGCATGAATATCTTGATACTCCATTCCAATATCTTTCATTATGGCATGTAAATATTGGTATGTGCGACATAAAACATTTCACGATGGTAACAAAAATTCACCAAACAATCTACAACAAAAAAAATCAATATTGGTTAATGTAAAGAATATCGATCGTACATATTGCATCCAAATTTTACAGATGATCAAATAACAATAAAAATAGAGGAAAAAAGAAAACCTTTATCACCATGTACTAAGTGTGACAAAATATATTACATACCTTAGTAGTTGTGTGACACGAGTATTTGACAAACCATTCATAACCTTTAAGTTCACCAGCAACAATATAGCAAAGAAAATACTTGTTTTGGAGCCTTGATAAAGAGGTTGACTTGCCTTCTCAAGTATAGGTATATCAAAAACACCATCAAGTTAGTCTTCATCATCATCCATTCCACAATTATTAAATGTGTCCTAGATCAATATATGTGTCCCATCTTCTTCAACTATGTTATTAGCATCATCATCTTCTTTCATAGGATCATTAAATTGATCTTCAATATCCGCTCCATGTTCTTGAGCGGGCGCTTGTACAACCACATATTCCTCCACGGGCAGTGCCCCGTGGCATCATTCCTTTATAATTACAAACAATCAAGTAATATTAGTGTATATAACAAATATTAAAACAATACAGACGTTTACAAATATAATATAAGAAAACAAAGAACAGATGAATCTCCATATTTGTTTTATTGTCATTATGGCCCCTAATGCTTATAAGTCTTAACCCTTCAAGGTGCCAGAACAAGAATAGGGAATCTCCATATTTCCTTTATTATCCTCTTTTTCCTTACCAAACTTTTAGTGATGATTATCTTAAAAAATCAACTTCAGTAGTTTACCTATTTGTAAGGCAATTAACAAAATAAAAAAAAATTATATTCTGACCGAAAAATGTCCCTTATAACCTCTGCAAATCGTCGCTAGTATAGCAACAATGTTGAATGTCTTTAATATTTCAAACTTTTTTAATTATGTATCACACTTTCGTCGAACATCCGACGGATGTTGACTAGAGAAACATTGCTTAACGAACAAAAATATTGACTTCGTCAATTGTCGGTACACACATCATTGACCTGGTCCACTGTCAAATATTCGACGATCGTTGACTTGCTCAACTGTCAGATATCCGATGATAGTCTCTTTCATCGGATATTTGAGGAACATCGGGGATTTTTTATTTTTAAATAAAAAATGCAAGTAAACTCTGACAATACGATCGATATTATTCGTAATTTTGGAGTACGACATCGTATTTTTCTTGCTATGTAGTAGTGTGGGAACACTCCAACCACTTCTGATTCTACCTACTATTTAGATAGATATTTCTATGGACTTCATTGTTGGATAACCTAAATTAGGCCATAAGTCAATCACCATGGTAGTAGTGGATCATCTTTCCAAATATGTTCATTTTTGTGCTCTTCAACACCCATTCACAACATCCACTGTGGATCATTTTTTAATGGATAATATCTTCAAAATCCATGGCATGCCTCATTCTATTGTTCCTGGCCATGATCCAAATTTTACCAGCACTTTCTTGCAAGAATTGTTCAGACTCCAGGGAACCCAATTGCATCTCAGCACAACATATCCTCATACTAATGGACAAAATGAAGTGACCAACAAGTGTTTGGAAACCTATTTGACATGTTTTGCGTCTGACAGACAAAATCAGTAGGTTCATTGTTTACCCATCACTGAATGGTGGCAAAACACCTCTTACCATACTACCACTCACATGAATCCCTTTGAAGCAATCTATGGACAAAATCCACCCTCATTTCTATCATACATTCTATGTGTCTCCAAGGTTTAGCAAGTGGATCAAAATCTTACAGTCCGCGTGGCCATTCTCCTTACTCTCAAATAAAATTTGGTCATGGATCAGAATCGCATGAAACAACAAGCAAATTAGGGCCATTCTAAACATGCATTTGTTGAAGGGGACCAAGTGTTTCTTCATCTGCAACCTTATAAGTAGACTTCACTCAAAGCCCAACATTGTTAGAAACATGCCCCCAAATTTTATGTTCCTTATCATATTCTCAAGAGAGTGGGCCCAGTGGCCTACTAGTTAGAGTTTCTCAATCATTCTAAGCTCCATCCTATTTTTCAAGTTTCCTGCTTAAAGAAAGTGCTCGGCACCAGGTGCCAGACTCAGACTAGTATACCTAAGTTGGATGAAGAAGTTTCCATTTGGTTGCAGCCACAAGCAGTATTGAACCAACACAAACGTCATCTTCGTCAGCACACCATCAAGGAATTTTTAGTTTAGTGGAAGGACAGACAACCAAAAGATGCCACTTGGGAGTCAGCTACCATTCTGCAGCAATTTCGTCATCTCAAGCCTTGAGGACAAGGTTGTTTTTAAGGGGGGAGGGCATGTTAGGGATCGAACATCCCTAACCCCTCACGTAGGTAGAATAATATATTTTCCATGTAATAAAGTTCGATGTTAATAAATAAGGCCTAGTTAATAAGGTGAACAAGTCAAATGTAAGAACACCTAATCGAAGCTTCCACTTCTAGAAATATCTTCCTCTGGATTGTTCTTTTGGGAGATAGATTTAGTATAAATAGGAGTCAAGGGAATGAGAATTATTTGCCTTGAGAATTATTGCAATAGAGTGTTTCTATGTTGGAGGTTTCCCCCTCGAAGAAGCAAGTGAACATTGCTCTCATTTCAATAAAGGTATCATTTTGGTGTGTTATTCTCTATATGTTGTTGTTATGTGGGTAATTTTTGTGATATTATTGTTTCAGCTCAATATAACATAACTAGGTGAATAAAAAAGAGATATGGATTTATTGAGAATCTCCTCACTAGGATCTTCTTATCAATATGCTATCAAAATTGAGAAAAAAAATAAGCAAAGGAATAAGTAAGACTTTGGGTCTACAAATTCACCACAACAAAATTATGGTAAATGTGGCCCTAACTCACAGAGAAAAGGAAAAAACAAGGATATCCAATCTCTATACAACTGGTCCAAGCCACATCAAAGAAGGGTGATTGGAAGCTGAAGAAATACACTACAAAGTGGTGTGAATTATACAAAATCCCCTAGAAAAACACTGATGAATGCCACTCAAAACAATCATTGTTGGTCAAGTTGAAAGAAAAATAATCAGACTGTGTCTTAGACTCTGATTTGGAGAACGATTTAAAGGAAAAGTGGATCATTAATGCAGAACCCAATGCTACCATCACAACCAAAAATAATAAACCAAAAGAGTCAATGGATATTGAGGAGGGGGGGGCACCTCTTCCATTCACATATGTGGGTGAAGGGGTATCCACTACATTTCATTATTGACAGTGGTAGCTAGAAGAAACTAATATTGGTCAAGGTAATCAACAGATTGGCATTGCCAATAATGCCACATCCACGGCCATACACCATCATTTGGTCGATCTAGGGATGATACATCCGCGTCCGCCAAAAATGTCACTTGTTCAATGCCATCAAACCCTTCAAATATGAGGTATTGTGTAATGTTGCCCCACTTGAAGTTTTTTATGCTCTTTTAAGACAACCCTATATGTGGAAATATCATGATGTTTACAATTCTAAGTCTCGTAGTGTCATTTTTACCTTGGGATGTTAGCTCTATATGGTACTAGAGGTAGTTATGATTACTACAGTCTCCTTGATCTTTTCAAATCACTATCGAAATGTAATCTCTCAAGCTAAAAAAAAATCCTCTTCATGGTCTGGTCAAATGGTGAATGGAAGATCACTACAACCACTATCGCCTTAGCATGAGACCTCTCTACACAATAGAAGCAGGTGGACAAGATTGTAGAGGAATATAGAGATATATTTTATTCACCTGTGGGAGTGCCTCTGCACTACTAGTTCAAACATTCAATTGTCTCGATACCTGGTGCTCCTTTACCTAATGGACCAATATAGGAATGATTTCTTATGGAGAATGAGGAAATAAAACATAAAATTCATGAGCTCATCCAAAAGGGCCACATTCGACCAATTTCCCCACCTTGTGGGATCCCAATTGTATTGGTGGAAAATAAGGAAAGAACATGGTGAGTTTGTATTGATTATAGATCCCTAAACAAAATCAATGTCAAGAATCGATACCCAATCCCTTGAATTGACAATCTTCTTGATCAACTTAAGGGTGACAAGTTCTTTAGTAAAATTGATCTAAAGTCAAACTACCACCAAATCCCAATTGAACAAACTGATGTATGGAAGACTACCTTCAAGTCTAAAGAAATCCTTTTTGAGTGGTTGGTCATGCCTTTGGCTTGACTAATTCTCCATAACCATTCATGAGGACTATGGATGATATCTTGAAGTTGTTCAAAAACTCTTTTTTTGTCGTGTATTTGGATGACATCCTCATATTTAGCAGAACTTGGGTTGAAAATTTGCAGCACATTCAATATATCCTAAGAAACCTGTGACAACACAAGTTATATGCCAATCTCAACAAATCATCATTTGGCATGTAGAGAATTTAGTATCTAGGGTACATTATGCATGAACATGGGGTGTATGTGTACACAGCCAAGATCCAAGTCATTTTTTATTATCCAACCTCAATGACTCTAGCAAAGCTCTATAGCTTCTTGGGCCTTGCCAACTTCTACCATAGGTTCATGTTGGGGTTCTCTCATATCGCTTGGCCCTTAATCTAAGTGACCAAGGGCGGAGATGAAGCCAATTTTTCCTATTCTAAGTCACAACAAAAATAATTTAGGATATGAAATGTCACCTCTACTCAATGTCATTCCTCACTCTACTAGACTTGAAACAACCATTTGAGATTGAGACAGATGCATATGACTATGATATCAATGTATTCCTCACTTAGCATGGAGGTCAAGTGGTATATCATAGTCAAATACTTTATAATAATGTTTGCAAGTATCCTGCTTATGAAAAGGAGATGTACTACATTGTGTTGGCATGTCGACAATGGAAGAATTATAACCTTGGAAAGGAAACAATAATCCACATTGATCATAAGAAAACACAAGGAAAGTTTCAAAATGGTTGCCATCAAAAGTGGTCGACATACTTGCAACAACTCCACGTGAACATTAAGTACAAGAAGGGTAGCACAAACCATGTTGTAGGACAACCTCAATTGGCCCCAGTGGTGGTACTAACCACATTTCTTAACTCTTGTGGGCATGAGACCTTTATGTGGCCCCAATTGTATGGCATTGACCCTAATTTTGTAGCTACATATCAAACACTAGGCACAATTAAACAAGTTTCAAACTTTCACCTCCAGGATCATGCACTTTTGTGCTATTTGGGCCATCTATGTGTTCCTTCAAGTGAGTTTGAAAATATAATTTGGGAGGCACATTATCATTGGGTGGCAAGGAAATTCGATGTGGAAAATATAATAGAAGTACTTCAGAAGTATTTATATTGGCCAAAAATCCAACATAACGTTAGCAGGTATATCAAATCATCCACTATCAATGTCATCGCTAATCCTACTATTAAGAAGCATTGATTGTATACCCCTTTACCTACCCCGTACAAGCCCTGGGAGTTAGTCTCCATGGATTACATGTCAGGTTTTTCCTCCACCAAGCATGGTACTATTGTGTCTTTTTTGTTGTCGATTGATTCTCTAAGATGGCCATTTTGGCATCGTGCAAGAATAGTATCGCAAAAGAATCCACTACTAAGATCTGTTGGTTGTGGAGCTTAATTATCTTCCTAATTCATATATAGGTCAAAGAGACTTTAGGATACACAATTTTTGGCCCCCGGAAATTTTTTTTATGCAAGTCAAATATTGTAATTTCGTAGTTAATCTAGATCGTTCATTATAATATCACAGATCTGACATTAGAAGTTATGTTAGGGTTTTTGGCCCCAGAAGGAAACCCTCTTTTATGAGGAATTGTATTGCAGTTGTGTGTTTAGTAGAGTGAATATTGTATTTTGAGAGAGGATATTGTGAGAGAAAGAAGAGGGAGTTACAACGGATGTGGTGTAGGTTGTATCCCTTCATTTGTTGGATAATAATAAAGGAAGGACCTCGAAATTTCTCTAGTGGATGTAGCCCACATTGGGTGAACCATGTATATTTGTGTCTCTATTGTATTATGTATCTTATGTTTTTTATTTCTCCATTTATTTTATTTTATTGCTCTACGATCTTTTTTTTCTTACAAGCTCCTCTTTGAGTGTGTTTAAGTTCATTTTGGGCTACCATGGATCATTATTTTAGATAGAGATAGTCGGTTCATTAGTACCCTCTGGTCTATCTTTTGGTCTCTGGTGGACACCAAGATGACAAAATCCACTACCTTCCACCTGCAAATAGATGGGAAAATGGAAGTGGTAAACAAGATGATTGTTCATATCCTACGCATGTACAACTCCAAGAATCCACATACATGGGATGAGATCCTTCCATATGTTCAACATAGTTGCAATAGAACTCTCCATGTCTCTATTGGACGACACATCCCTTTTCAAGTGTGCTTGGGGTTCCAACCATTTCCTCCCATTGATGTAGCTCTACCCATTTCATCTACACTGGACGATTCATCCCATGCCTAGACCGAGGCAGATAGAGAAACCAAATTTGTTGAATGAATCCATCACATCCAACAATAGGTTCATGATATCTTGCAAAAATCTAAGTCCAAGTACACGTAGTGACATGACCAACAACAGGTTCCACACAAGTTTTAGGTTGGTGATAACTTGTTGTTGAATTTGTAGAAAGAGAGCCTCACAGGCCCACACAAGAAACTCAAACCACTCAAATATGGGTCTTACACCATCACAAAGGTTGTGGGTGATAATTCTTTTGAATTGAGTATTCCCCCTTTCCTTGGCTTAATTTCATATGGCATTTAATGTGGATTTTCTTCAACCATATTTTCCACCTCTATTTGACACCTCAAATTTGGACAAGCATTTGGCCATGTTATCCCCTATCCTACGGTTAACTAAGGATATCATGTCTCTAGGTCCACATGTCCTAAACATGGAGTACCGAGAATCAGATGACTTAAGCATGGCCCTGGAGGGCCCCTCTTTTCTTCAGTGCAGTCCATTTATCAACAACAGCAGTATCCATCCCACCAGCCTGGTCTTGAAGTAGCAGTAAGTATTGCTCCATGAGGTAATGAGTCTAGGTATCATGGTATGTGTCACTTTGATTTTTGAAGCACTTGAATTTGTTGCATTGAATTCTTATTCATTTCATGGCATTTTCTTGGAAACTATGCTCTTTGCCTCATTCATACCTGGAAGGGTGACATGGTGCCCTAGTAAGTTGATCTCTCTTTAGGATGGGTTGCCATTGGGTGGGCCTGTGAAAGGTCATCGTATGTTCCCTCCATACTTACCACTTTCCATCTATATTCCTCTCATCTCCCCTACCTTTGTTTTGGAATTGGGATTGGATACACTAGGAAGGGTTGTAACTTACCTCGTGGGAAGAATGGGCTAAAGGCCCATAGGGTTAAAGTAGTTGGAAAGAGTTAAAAGACAATATTTAAACCTTTGAGATGCTTTGCCCAGGGATCCCCAAGAAAGCAGTGAAAAGATTATCAGTAAGAAAGGGGACCCATAATATACATAAACACTCAAGGTACCTATTGATGGATAGGAGGTCTCATCATGAGTCATCCTATTATGACCATGGGCATGTAGTGGTATGACACTACCACCTATCTGGTCACCAAACCAGGGTAGTGGCTCTTGGTGCAATAGCCAGGAGAAAGGGGGTCTCATCAAGAGCCAACCTTCTCATTTTCATGATTTTTTTGTGGATAATGATGTCACCTCTTGTCATCAAGCTAGGATAATGGCCCTCAATTGTTCCCTTGAAGCACAAAGGAAAAAGATCAAAAGAAAAAAAGACGAGTAAAAGGCAATGAATGGGCTAGGAAACAATATCATTTATAACAAGGTGTGGATCACCCTCTACAAAGGTGCCCACAGGTAATGTTTTTCATTTCCCTGTTATCACATAAACCCTATTACCAAACACTTACCCCATACCACCTCATACACTTACATGATCTAGACTAAATACCACCTGGGAAAAACCCTAAACTTAAGAAAGGTTATCCCAATAGGAAACCCTGAGACCTTCTCCAAACCTAACTTGTCAAATTGCATAGCGTCTTTGAGCATTTTTATGGTTTAAAGGGTGGTTTGATGCACATGTTTGGGTAATTTAATTATTGGATGTGATTTACATGTTATGAGCCATGTGACTTATGAACCCCTGGAGGGCATATTTGTCGATGGTGCGGGACTTTTCCCGGTGGACAGGTACACATGAGGGAATGATTATATCGAACCTTCATGGGGGTCTTAAATCCCACAGATGGATGCTTTAACCCCATCTAGGGGTAATAAGACATTGAATATTTGTACCAGGAAGAAAGAAGGGTGTTTCCTTTGGGGGCACCCTAGCAGACCTAAACCCAGCGGGATCTTTCTCTTCCACATGGACGTTGGCCCTTGAAGGCCCATGACATCAACATCATGACCCTGGACGTCATCCAGAGCTAGGGTTTTCATTTTGGAGGCATTTATGAGCCTAGTGGCACATGTGGGCTTCATTTAGGGCCTTTAGAGGCCAAGCGCCCTACCTCTTAGGCTCAATATTCCACCTTAGGGAATCGATGTCACCCTAGAAGGGAATGACATCACTATTGGAGGTTTTTTTAGGTGCTAATTCATTTTTATTATGTAAAAATTGGATTTTATTGTAAATTGGCCAAGTCGACCTTAATTTTGACCTAAAATTAATTAAGGGTCAAACTTTTGTATAAATAAGCATAAAGTACATTCGTTTTTACATAACAACTCCTCACATAAGAGGAGAGGTCTGAAACTTGTGCCCTAGTAAGGGATATTGGATAAAATGGTGAGGCACACTCTTGTATAAGGCTATTTTTTGCAATTTGGATCAATCTTGGAAGCTTTTATGGTGATCTTGCATGGTATTGTCATGATTATTCTTGGTGCAAGTAAGTAAAATTTGCACTTTTTATCATCTATTGAATGGTTTATGAATGGTTGTATTTTCTCATGCAAGATTATGAAATTGCATCCTATACTTAATGCTTGAATTAAGGAACTTAAATTGCTACTTTCTTACTTTTTATTTTCCAAGCTTTTCATTGAATTGATCTAGTGACTAGTGAATCCCTAGAGTCCTAATTTGCTAGCACTCTAAGGTTTGGACCTAGTTATTTTTTCCTAAGTTTTTGTCCCACAAAAATCCTAAGGAGAGCAAGGTGTTAGGGCCTAGAATTTCCTACACCCTAGTATCTTGTTTCTTGAGGAAAATGCATAGAGGAACTTAAGTTACTGCTTCTCATGTGCATTCTCCTTCTTAGAATTTTTTGCATGATCAAAATTGAATTTGTAGCCTTTGAAGAAGTCATCCACTTGACTCCATAAGCCCTAGAAGGAACTAGTTATTTCATGTCTCTTGTTGAAGGATTGATTAAACACTCAAACACTCTTCGCCTAAACTTGTACTAACTATTTCTAACCCTAGTTTATCCTAGATCACTAACTTATTTGTTGTTTTTATAAATGATTGTTACAACCATCTAAATGCATAAAATTTTATGCATAATTGACTTTGAATTCTAACTAAACACTTCAGGAGTTGCTTATGACATTTGATTATCATTATGCTTAGTAAATGCTATCTTTTTACTGTCTTTTCAAGCAATTTTGAGGAGCATTTGTTCCAGTTGTTACATTTTATCAATTTTTGTTGTAAACTTATTAACTGTTGCAATTTTATATCAGATGGAACTTATTTTCACTGCCCATTGTCTATTGAGGTGTTATTATCATATGTGTACTTGGAATTATTGTATATGCATGCTATATTGTCTTTTTCTGGGAAGGTACATCAAGCGCTCCATTAAACCTCATCTTTTAGACACTAATTTAGTGACTTTGGTAACCAGTGAGAGGGGGGAATATATCTTGACCATAACCCTAATTTTCCATCCCTTTAGGTTACTCCTCCCCTAGGGTAGACTTTTCCTATCCCTAAAAAGTGGGGATTTCCTATTAAGGTGACAATGATAGGATATCCCGTTCATTACGCCAATCTCTCTTACTTTCCTTGGGCTTTGGGAAGTACATATTGTGCGATAACATTTTTGGCACTGTTGCCTGGGAACATCGAGTCAATTTTCCTCGAAGGTCAAATTTTTGGTAAGCCTTTTTCTCAAAGCCTTTCACTTTTCAAAGCTCACCTAGCGACTCCACTGAGGGTGATTCCCTCTTTCCCCTTTGATAATCCCTAGAAGTATTATCTGGTGACTCTACTAATGATAAATTCACCCATGGCTTTTCAATGGGACCCAGGTAATTTTAAACCCTTGGATATGAGTGAAATTCTGGGTTACCCTAAAAAAATGCCTCTGAGGTATGAAAATTGGCTCCCTAGATTCACTGGTAATGATGGGGTTAGGGCCAAACATCACATGGGTAATTTTTGGGCTTTCTTTTAACTCCACCCTATCAGTGATGATGTTGAATATTTGGCAATGAAACTTTTCTCTGCCACTCTTCATGGCAATGCTAGGAAATGGTATGATGATCTCCCTGATGCTAGCATCACATCTCTGGACCAATTAGAAGAAACCTTTCTTGAAAAATGGGGTATTAAATTAGAATATATCCACATGCTAATAAAAAGACTCGAGTACATGAAAAAAACTAAGAATGATACTGTCAAATAATTCCATACCATGTTTGAGAATTTGCTACAACAAATTCCTAGAAGCCATCGTCCTGAAGACAAGTACCTCTTTTACCTCTATACCAATGCACTTTAAGTGAAATTAGGGTTTCTCCTCGGTAGAAAAGGGCCAAGAACAATCCAAAAATATTATCACATGGATATACAAATCGAGGAAAATATCTCCTTTTTCAAGGGAGAACACCTCTTTACTCCAAAAATCAAAGTCAATGACCCCAAAGATACACCAGATACTCTTAGTATGGAGAGATTAGTTTCCCTTGAGATATTTGTTAGTAAATTCTAGGAAATAAGGGAACAAGTCATCGACCAACAAGAGGTTGAGGAGAGGGATCCTAATGAAGGTTTCCAATCCCATGAGGAAGAGAAAAAATTTACTCGTGCTTCTACCGAGGATAATGAAGACATGGTTGAAGAGTAAGAGCCAAAAGATATAAAATATGATGATCAAGTATTAATGTGTGCTCCTCCATCTGATGAAGCCATATGAAATCCTATTCTTCCTACACAAGAAGATGAGGATGAGGTCAGTCGCTTTCCTTTTCATATTTTTTATGATACCCTATTTTATGATTCAGAAGGTGAAGAATAAAGGGAATTCTTGGACGAGCTAGACCCTCTGTATTATGAAGCTGAAGATGTAGGGGAAATTCATGAGGACGAGGCACTAATGCTTTATCTTCCATTTGATGAATTCATCCAAGTCTTCGACGCTCCTGCAAAAGAAGAAATGAATACAGTAAGTTCTTTCCCTTTCCAAGATTTTGAAGATGCTTTGTTTTGTTATTTGGAAAGTGAAGAAGTGTTAGAGGAGCCCTTGGATGTTTTAATCCCTTCGTGTTGTGATAAAGGTAATGACATGGTTGATAATGTTGATGAGTTCATACACGTTGGGAAACATAAATGGGATGTGATTGGGTATGATGGGGATCTCATTTATGACATTAAGGGTCATTTCCAAATGTTTCCTTTACAACTATCATATGAGGTTACTACTAATTTTGTCATTTGGAAACAAGGAGATGATGTAGTTATAGATGTTTTCCAAGCACCCAAGGGTGACCTAGTTCTATGTTCTCTTGATTATTTTCGGTCATACCTTGAGGATTTTGATGAGTATTCCTTTGATCACTTGGATTTATTCCATGAAGAAAATTATGAACCACCATTGTGCTCGGATCTTGATAAGGGTGAGGACATTGCTTACCTGAAGCAGGGTACTTGTGATAAGGTTTTCTAGCCTCCTTCGATTACTTTACCTCACTATGTCACTAAGGGTGCAGTTGGGAAACATGTCCCTTATCTTAAGTTTTATCTAGGGAAAAGACTTCTTTTAGAATCCAAGGGTAGGTTGAATGCCTTAAGAATAAATTTGTTATCTCGGTATTCCAACCTTCCCCTGAGAAGTTGTCGGTCATCCTCTAGGTTCTTGCTAGTCCCTTCCCAGACCTCAGGATGTGATGATGTCCAAGGTATCCAACCTTCGGACTCTTTGAGTCAGTCTTTTGAGCCTTTGATTTTCCACGATCCTTTTCTGAGATGGATTAAGCACTTTCCTAGAAGTGTAACTTGGCATAATTTTTTCCCTCCCTCCCACCTCCATGAGCTAGACTTTACGACTTCCTATGATATGATGCATGCTCTAACTCATGTTATTTTTTAGCTTAACTTGTCATTGTTTTGGTTTATGATGAAGCACAGAGACAGGTATTATGAGGTATTTCTAGGATGGTTTCATTGGTTATATGACTACACCTAGCATTCAACCAACAAGTAAGTAGAGGTAGGTAGGCATTTGCATCCATTGTATATACCATTTGCATATCATGTTAGCATAGTTGTAGTTTCATTTTCATATTGTATTGTTTCATTATGTATATATGTATGTTCATGATCACATACTAGATTAGAGATGCTCTCTATTTGTTTATTATATCATTTATGAACAAGGGGTGATATCACCACCCTAAGGATTACTAATATACTTTGTTGATATTTAGCAGGCACAGGTCATACCAGAGTTGTTGAGGTTCTCCTACGCTCTACGGTGAGCACATGTCCCCGAGTTGGAGCCATATGTTATCCATAGGCTTATCCCCTAGCCTAGGGATAACTAAGGAGATCATGTCTCGAGGCCCACAGGTCCTATACATGGAGTACCGAGAGTCGGACGACTTAAGCATGGCCCCGGAGGGCCCCTCTTTTATTCAGTGCAGTCCATTTACCAGTTGCAGTAGTATCCATCCCACCAGCCTAGTCCTGAAGCAGCAGTAAGTCTTTCTCCATGAGGTAATGATTCTGAGTATCATGGTATGTGTCACTCTGATTTTTGAAGCACTTGAATATGTTGCAATGAATTCTTCTTCATTTCATGACATTTTCTTGGAAATTATGCTCTTTTCCTCGTTCATACCTGGAAGGGTGACATGGTGCCCTAGCAAGTTGGTCTCCCTTTAGAATGGGTTGCCACTAGGTGGGTCTTTGAAAGGTCATCATTCGTTCCCTCCATACTTACCATTTTCCATCATTATTCCTCTCATCTCCCCAACCTTTGTTTGGGAATTGGGATTGGCTACACTAGGAAGGGTTGTACCTTACCTCATGGGAATAAGGGGCTAAAGGCCCAGAGGGTAAAAGTAGTTGGAAAGAGTTAAAATCCAATATTGAAACCTTTGAGATGCTTCACCCAAGGATCCCTGAGAAATAATTTACAAGATTATCAGTAAGAAAGGGGACCCATAAGATACATAAACACTCAAGGTACTAGTTGATGGATAAGAGGTCTCATCACGACCTGTCCTATTATGACCATGGGCATGTATAAGTATGACACTACCACATATCTGATCACCAAACCAGGGTAGTGGCTCTTGGTAGCATATCCTGGAGAAAGGGGGTCTCATCACGAGCCAACCTTCTCATCTCCGTGAAATGTTTGTGGATAACATTTTCACCTCTAGTCATCAAGTCGGGACAGTGGCCCTCAACTATTACCTTGAAGCACAAAGGAAAAATATCAAAATAAATAAAGCTAAGAGTAAACGGAAATGAATGGGCTAGGAAACAATAGCATTTATGACAAGGTGCAGCTTTCCCTCTACAAAGGCACCCGTAGGTAATATTTTTCATTTCCTTGTTATCACATGCACCCTATGCCCAAACACTTACCCCATACCACCTCATACACTTACATGATCTGGACTAGATCCCACCTAGGAAACACCCCAAACTTAAGAAAGGTTATCCCAATAGGACGTCCTGAGACCTTCTCCAAACCTAATTTGTCAAATTGCATAATGTCTTTGAGCATTTGTCTAGGTTAAAGGGGGGTTTGATACACATGTTTGGGTAATTTAATTATTGGATGTGATTTACATGTTATGATCCATGTGACTTATGAACCCCCGAAGGGCGTATTTGTTGTTGCTGCAAAAATTTTCCCAGTGGACAGGTACACATGAGGGAATCATTAGCTCGGACCTCCATGAGGGGCTTAAATCCCACAGATGGATGTTGTAACCCCATCCAGGGGTAATAAGACATTGAATATTTTCACCAAGAAGAAAGAAGGGTGTTTCCTTTGGAGGCACCCTAGCAGACCTAGACCCAGCGGGATATTGTTCTTCCACATGGACGTTGGCCCTTGAAATCCCATGATGTCACCATCATGACCCTGGACGTCATCCATATCTAGGGTTTTCATTTTGGAGGAATTTATGATCCTAGTGGCATGTGTAGGCTTTATTTGGGGCCTTTGGAGGCCAAGCACCCTACCTTTTAGGCTCAATGTTCCACCTTAGGGCCTCAACATCACCCTAGAAAGGCATGAAATCACCCTTGGAGGTGTCTTTAGGTGTTAATTAGTTTTTATTATGCAAAATTGGATTTTATTGTAAATTGGCCAGGTTGACCTTAATTTTGACCTAAAATTAATTAAGGGCCGAAATTTTGTATATATAAGCATAAAGTACATTTATTTTTACATAAAAACTCCTCAGACAAGAGGAGAGGTCTGAAATTTGTGCCCTAGTAAGGGTTATTGGCTAAAATTCTGAGGTGCACTCTTGTATAAGGCTAAGTTTTGCAAGTTGGATCAATCTTGGAAGCTTTTATGGTGATCTTGCATGGTGTTTTCATGATTATTCTTGGTACAAGTAAGTAAAATCTGCATTTTCTGTTATCTATTGAATGGTTTATGAATGGTTTTATTTTCTCATACAAGATTATGAAATTGCATGGTACACTTAATGCTTGAAGTAAGGAACTTAAATTGCTACTTTCTTACTTTCTATTTGCCAAGCTTTTCATTGAATTGATTTAGTGACTAGTGAAACCCTAGAGCCCTAATTTGCTAGCACTCTAAGGTTTTAACCTAGTTATCTTTGCCTAAGTTTTTATCCCATAATAATCCTAAGGAGAGCAAGGTGTTAGGGCCTAGAATTTCCTACACCCTAGTATCTTTTTTTCTTGAGGAAAATGCATAGGGGGACTTAAGTTACTACTCCTATGCATTTTCCCTCTTAGACTTTTGTGCATTATCAAAATTGAATTTGTAGCCTTTGAAGAATATGTCCACTTGACTCCATAAGCCTTAGAAGGCACTAGTTCTTTCCTCTCTCTTGTTGAAGGATTTATTAAACACTCAAACACTCTTCTCCTAAACTTTTACTAACTATTTCTAACCCTAGTTTAGCCTAGATCACTAACTTATTTGTTGTTGTTATAAATGATTGTTATAGCCATCTAAATGATTGTTCTGCATAATTGACTTTGAATGCTAGGTAAACACTTCAGAAGTTGCTTATGACATTTGATTATCATTCTACTTAGTAAATGTTATCGTTTTACTATCTTTTCAAGCAATTCTGAGGAGTATTTGTTCCAGCTGTTACATTTTATCAATTGTTGTTGTAAACTTATTAATCGTTGCAATTTTATATCAGCTAGCACTTATTTTCATTGTCCATTGTCTATTAAGGTGTTATTATCATATTTGTACTTGGAATTATTGTATATGCATGATGTATTGTCTTTTTCCGGGCAGGTACATCAAGTGCTCCATTAAACCTCATCTCGTAGACACGTACTTAGTGACTTTGGTAACCAGTGAGAGGGGGGAATATATCTTAACCAAAACCCTAATTTTCCATCCCTTTAGGTTACCAGGGACTCCTCCCCTATGGTAGACCTTGCCTATCTCTAAAAAGTGGGGATTTCCTATTAAGGTGATTGTGATAGGATAGCATGTTTGTTACACCAATCTCTCTTACTTGCCTTGGGCTTTGGGAAAGTACAGATTGTGCAATAACAGGCCCCTACAAAAACGAACCATGGCTGCATTGAACAGAATACATTGGACTAGATCATGGACACCGACGTGAAGGACACCTTCCAATATAACATACAACTCTATCGGATTTTCAAAGAAAGACAACTTCTTCACCAAGGCAAGTGGCTCACCAGGAGTCATATTCAGCAGAAGTTTCTCTATCTGATGGACGCACTTAACACAATGGGGACCATATCTCCATAAGAGGGGGATATTGATCCAAGTGGATATTGGTGGCCACCTACCTCTTTTTTATAACTCATAACAGTTCCCCATCTTGGAATATTTTCTACAATTTTTCAGGTCCCAAACTTCTTATGTGTTTTTTGAGGCCCTAAATAGTCGTTTTTGGTCCTGTGATAGATAGGGTTGTCGTGGCATGCCTAATTCTTGACCAAAACTATTATTCTCATCAATATATTTATAACAATCTATTGTGCACCCCAAACATAGTTTTTATTTGAAAGTTCCAGCCCCGAGAAGTGGATGTATCAACTAGACTCCTTAGGGCCCACATTCATTTTGCCACTTCATATCCTAGGGTTAGGGTTTTGTCCTCCTAGGGTTTATTAATTTATGTTAAAATTCCATTTCGACCTCTTTTACTTTTCTTCTTGTGAATGAGCATAGCCAACCACCTCTCTCTTTAGAGATAAGCTACCACCATTCTAGCTATTTTGTATTTCTTTTCATTTCATAGTATTTACGTATTTCATTTATTAATAGAATTTGGTTCTCAATGTATTATGGAACTGTGCAATATCATGTGTATGTGTGTGTCTGTGTCTCCATTCATATTCCTTCTTTTCATTTAATTCTCTATACAATTTAGATCAACATCCTCCACGGTTCATTGATTGGTATGCTCATATTGATTTCTCAAATATCTTGAGTGCCCTAATGAGCTACCAAATGTGGATTTAAATTCCATTCCAAATATTTATGGGCATGAGGATTCGACCACACTATACATCTTATCTTTCATGGAATTTCATTTCAAATATTGGAATTGTTCATGAAGACGTTGTGATGAGATTGTTCTTGAATAGATTGAAAGAGAATGCAATGAATTGGTTTAAATGTCTTGGTAGATGAGAAATAACATCTTGTGCACATTTGATTGAGGTATTTCAGAAAATATGGGACCCTAGCTATGAAAAGGTTGAATCCATAATTGAAACTTGCAAGCATAAAAGGGTCATGATCCAACAACTATTACTTTGGCATGAAAGAAGCCCCTTGAATGTTATTTTAACTGAGATTACACAAGGGTATGAGAGGTTCATATCCTTGGAGCAATACATGATTCAAAGGGAAGTATAATGTGACAAATGAAGACCTTGTTAAAAGAGCACCTCATTTCCCTTTGAATTTTTTGAAGAAAACATTGTTGAAGAAAGTCCTCAAGAAGCACCTCATTTTTCATTTTTTTCTTTTGAAGATGATGAAGCCATGGAATATCTTGTGGCAACTCCACTTGAAGAACACAATGAATAAGACTCTTTTGACATCTATATTGAATACGAAGCACATCCTCAATTCCATGAAGAAACACATTATCCTCGCATGGAAGACCTTATTGATGAGAGTATTGATGCATCTATTTCTCCTCTTAATAAAGTTGAGGGTTTGGTAAGCTTTGTACTTTCTCAAATTTATAAATTTTATGATCTTCATTCTTATGATCTTGAGAGGGATAATCTTGAAGACAAACTGTTGAATAATGATAACAATGGCAAAAGCATTTATCTCTCTATTTGGTGAATATAATGGCACCCTAATGAATGAAGTTATAGATATTTATTTTCATAATTTTGATCATGATAGGAATATGGATTAATGGAAACATTATGGAGAACATATTTATGATGCATATAGTTATGTATATATGGAAGAAATTTCATATTTTGAGGTATATGGGAAGCCTAACATAGATTAGATAAATTCAGAAACTTTGCATGATATTTTCCATCCATGTAGCCCTATTTATGGTTCATATTTTGGGCAGCCTTGTGAAGATATTTGTGCAGATCTTTTCCAACCATGCACTCTCATTTCCAAGGAAGATTTGATGTAGTAAGGGTTCGAAGGTGGAGCCCCCTAAAAAAATGGGTTGTTTTTGGTCCATTTTTTGTGGTTTTGGGCCAATGGTATTTCATCCCGTTGAAACCTAATTCAGGTTAAGGAATTAGGGTTGTAATCTAATCTAGGTAAATGGATTAGGGCTATAGATGTTGTGGAGTCGTATATATCATATTGTAAATTGTGAAGTTAATACAAGGAGAAATAGATATGTGGTTCTATGGTTTGTTAGTTTTCCTGGTTAAGGGTTTCCAGTGTAAATATGAGTATTGTGTGTGAATGTTATTGTTTTCCTTTATATTTTTATAAAGAATATGTGTGCATTGCTTTATTATAAAGGTTTAAAACTTACACCCACCACATATTTTTGCTAGATGATAGTGGTTGTTGCTAACATGTATCTATCAAGATTCTAAGGTTCTCATGCACTCCCAAGAAGAGCACGTCCCCGAGTTGGAGCCGGTTGTTACATGGCACCTTATGAGAGTTTTTTACTTGGGTGTTTCACCTTGAAGAGATACACATCCACCTTGGATGAGATATAGGAGGTTTCCATTGCCTACTTTGAGGATTTGAATGTGGATCTATCCATTTGGGGGCCTTTGGAGGCTAGACGTTGTACCTCTAACTCGTCTCATGCCTTCTTTGATGGAGACATCCCACTCTCTTGGGCCTATTTTGTTGGAGAACGGTACATGTGACATTGACCACTTCATTATTTTATGTATTGTTAATTAGTTAGTTGGATGAAATGTTTCTTTACTCCTCCCTAGGCTAGATCTAGGGCTTTTCCCCTTGATATTATTATTTTATTGTAAAGCAAGTTGAGCTAAACTCTATATAAAAAATAGCATTTCA
>WSFP011426317.1:0-22252 GCA_009831015.1 Picea engelmannii
GGATTCTGGTCACCCTTTCCCTTGGTCCATGTTATCTCATTGATATTGTCTTCTTCTACCAAGGGAAGAGCGGTCCAATCTTGAAATAAGTAGGGATATATAGAGTTGTAGTTACTATGTCCATGATTACACCTTTCAATGTGTTCCATCCTCTTTGGCTTATTATGCAAAGTAATACAATATTTGTCCCTAACGGGTATAGTTGCGTAGGACAAGTCCATCTGCAGACTTCCACCTAAAGTAGCAACCCATTCCCTAGATAATATCATTCCCCAAGTGTCAGGTATGTCAACAAAAACGACGTCCATTATGATGGGGAAATTAGGGTAATTAATAAGGTGGAATTCAAGACCTTCCATCAAGTCGTAGACCTTGATTACCTTTGACTCAAATCTACAGACATTGGCATAAGGCCATGTAAGTTCCATCCCTAATTGGTTCATTAACTTCAAACTCATCATATTGGCCGATGACTCGGAGTCAAGCATGTAGTTGTGAAGACATAGGTAATCTATTAACAAGGAAGTGAGAAAGGGTGTTTGTTCATTTTGATCAAAATGACCAGTTTGTAATAGTGTGGAAGTTTCTTTGAACAATTGCTAGTCATCTGGGGTCCATTTTGTCAAATAAGGGATTTCCAACATTCCACGAGTCCTTTTGATCTTTTGTAAGATATAATATATACTAGTGCTTAGGTCGGTCCTATCATTGATAGGTTTTGGGAAAGGTTGGGGTAGATCCATAACATACACTTGGGACTCTTCAGGCTTTACCCTTGAGTCCTCACTTGTTTGGCTCAAACACCCAATCTTAGGCTTCATCATGTTTTGATTTCCTTGGATTTTCTTTGGCGTGAACAAGGTAAAGATGGAATCTACATAATTAGGTTTCTCATGAGTAGCCTTCAGGTGATCACACTCAAAATGAGAGTATTTGCACGATAAGGACTTAGGATCATCTTCTTTCCTCGCAACATTTTGTAGATCCAAGGTGTTTGGACAAATTTGTTCTTTTGGAGCATGAAGTTTTATTGTCTGACTAGTATTTTGAGGAAGTATCATAGAAGGAGGATTTTGGGCTTGTGATAGTGCCCTTTCCAAATCAGTGATTTCTTCAGAGGTACCTAGATCCTTAGAGGGTTCATGTTATTTTGAAAAATTAAGGCATCTTTCATATTTGAGAACCCATTCTTCCAAGTACCATCCATTTAGAGGGAATGACTAACTTAATCTCATCGTTTACCTCTAACATCTCTGGGAAATCATGTCCTTCTTCTTCCATGTTTTCCTCATTGAACCATAAGATATCATCTTGGTTGTGGGAAAATTGAGGAAAATTGACCTGGGAAATGGGATCACACCATTTGAGATTTTATTCAATTCGACAAGCACCATCTTGTGCCTCCTTGAGGATTGTAGGGAATCGGTTCCTAAGGAGGGATTGGAAGCTTCCTTCGAAATAATTGAAGTATTGTCTAAGAATAACGCTTTTTGGTAGAAAGTCGGAATCAATTTGACCAAGTAAGGTATTAAACCTGTCATTAAAATCCATAATAGTTTCATCGTTTTGTTTGTAATTTTTTAGATATTGTGAATAAAGGGAGGCCATATCTTCCATCATAACCCATCTTTGCAGGAAAACTTGTTCTAAATCTTCATAGGTTGTGAGGCTTTTGCTTGGGAGGTTAGTGCTCCATTTTCTAGCATCTCCAGTAAGTGAGGCAAGGAAAAGTTTTATGAATGTGTCAGGATGTTCTTTCCTAGACAGATGGAAGTCATAACTCTCACAAAATTTGGTCCAATGTGTGTTACTAGAAGCCCTGACCTCTCTAGAAATCTTGGCTATCCATGAATCAACATATTTAGAGAGATCATGTAATCCCCCTTTGATATTGGCCAAGTCGAAAGGGTCAAAGAGTTCTTCGGGGGCCCATTTAGGAGGGGCCATGGGCATAATAGGAACCACAAGACAATAAGGTGTGTATTGATGTCCGCTACGAGTCGTCATCAGTGGAGTCGCCAGTGAATCTCCTTGAGATTATCAAAGGGATGAGGGGATCACCCTCAGTGGAGTCGCCAAGAAATCTTTGTGAAATGAAGGCTTTGGGTAAAGGCTGATCAAAAAATTGTTGTTCGAGGAATATTGATTCAGTGTTCCTCGACAACGACACCAAAAATGCTATCACGTAATCTATACTTTCCCAAAGCCTAAAGGCAAGTAGGCCCAGATTGACATAACATGAAGGTAGTCCTATCACTATCACCTCAATAAAATACCTCTTTCTATTTAGGAGGAGAAGAAACTCACTCCAAGGGAGATGTCCCAAGACCTAGTTGGTTGATGAAGGGAGATAAGACAAAGGTAAAACCCACCCCTCTCTCTAGGTCACTCCAAAGGAAGAAGTCACTTGGTATTGTTTGGGGTTAAGGAGAAATTCAAGGTGAATGATACCTGCCGTTTACCAATGAAACAACAAATGTTAGCATCAATCACTGATATCGATGTCTCATTTTAGTAAATTCAAAACATAGTTATGTGCTACTAAATAAAAGCAAATATAAAATTATAGTAGCAACAATGTATCCAAAAATTGCAAGTTATGATGGAAAGAATGATATAAAGACTTTGCAATTTGATAGTGTTTTGTCACTCACAATTTCAAGATTAAAAGTAAGTCAATAAATGACTTAAATGGTTGTCCAAACACTTATAACAACATTAATTGATGATGATGACAACAATAGAAACCACTTCAAAAAAGTATTGTAATAAAGCAATAAGACAACTACTTCAACATCCAATGATTATAATTTGCTTAGTACAAATGTTTAGTGGTTTTATGGATAGTTTGAGGAGTGTTAAGGGGATGCAATGATGGTTGTAACAGTAGTTACAACAACAACAACAACAACCTCAAAACAACTTCATAAATTTGTACCTAGAACACTAGAAAAGGGAGGACTAAAACCTTAGGATGATAACACCTAGACAAATGCAAATTTCTGGGTTAGTTTTAGGGGTTAGTATGCTGATTAAAGCTACTAAATAGGGCTGTAACAACAATTATAGAAGCGGTAATATGGTTGTTAGTGTTAGTGAAAGTTTCAAGAAGACGTGTTGAAAGTTTGTTTGGTTTCATTCATCCACAAGAGTGTAATAATCAGTGCCTTTTAGGGCTTATGGAGTCAATAACAATAATAATATCACTTGGGAAATATAATAATGATAATGCTTAGATAAGGGAAGAAGTAAATGCAAGAGGTGTTGGCACTTCAAGGCCTCAAGCATTTGCCCCTTTTAAGGGAGGTTTTGCTAGAGAGTAGGCAATTCTAGGCCCTGGCGTACCTTCCTTCCTTAGCTTTTTTGAAAGACAATTTAGTTGGTGACAAGAATGAGATTACTAGAGAGCTAGCACTTTAGGGCTCTAATAATCACTCTTAAGAAAATGTACAATTGGAAAGATCAATCTAGTAGAATCGTTATAGAGAGAAAGAAGCATTTGTTGTTTCTCCTCTAGGGTTCAAACAAACAATTTCATAATCTTAGACATGAAACAAATAAATTTTAGCACAAACATTCATAACATGAATAAAAATGCAGATTTTCCACTTAATTCACCAAGAATAATCAAGTCAAACCCTAGTTAAAGACCATTCCACCATGAAAAATCCCAAAATACACCACCATAAAGCTCTCCCAAGAGGTGCACACTAGTTATTTAATCCAATAACCCTTAAAGAGGGTGAAAATTTCAGACCACCACTTGTGTGTGATGAGTTATCATGTAAAAAATGAATGTAATTTATGCTTATTTATACCAAACTTTGACCCTGAATTAATTTTAGGTCAAAATTAAAGCCGACCTGGCCAATTTATGAGAAAATCCAATTTTGACATAATAAAAATTAATCAACACCTAAAGACATCTCCAAGGGTGATGTGATTCCCTTATAGGGTGACGTTGAGGCCCTAAGGTGGAACATTGAGCCTAAAATGTAGGGCGCTTGGCCTCGAGAGGACCAAGATGATGCCCACACGTTCCACCAGGCTCATAACTACCTCCAAAATGAAAACCCTAGCTTTGGATGACATCCAGAGCGATGATGGTGATGTTCGGTGCCCTCAAGGGCCAATGTCCATGTGGAAGAGAAATATCCCCCTGGGTCTAGGTCTGCTAGGATGCCTCCAAAGGAAACATCCTTCTTTTTTCCTGGTGCAAATATTCAATTTCTTCTTACCCCTGGCTGGGGTTGCAACATCCATCTCTGGGCTTTAAGCCCTCATGAAGGTCTAAGCTAATCATTCCCTCATGTGTACCTGTCCACCGGGTAAGGTCCCGCAACAACAAGAAGTATGCGCTCCATGTGTTCATAAGTCACAGGGATCATAGCATGTAAATCACCTCCAATAGTTAAATTACCCAAACATGTGCATCAAACCACCCTTAACCCATACACATGCTCACAGACGTTATGTAATTTGGAAAGTTAGGTTTGGAGAAGGTCTCAAGGTGTCCTATTGGGCTAGCCTCCCTTAAGTTTGGGGTGTTTCCCAAGAGGGATCTAATCCAAGTCATGTAAGTGTATGAGGTGGCATGGGGTGCATGTAATAACAGGGAAATGTTAAGTTTGGGGTGTTTCCTAGGTGGGATCTAATCCAAGTCATGTAAGTGTATGAGGTGGCATGGGGTAAGTATTTGGGCATGGGGTGCATGTAATAAAATGGAAATGTAAATCCTTGCCTGTGGGTTCCTTTGTAGAGGGTGAGCTACACCTTGTCATTAATGCAATTATTTCCTATCCCATTCATTTCCTTTTATTCTTAGCTTTAGTTCTTTTGATTCTTTGATTTTGTGCTTTAAGGGAAAAGTTGAGGGCCACTATCTTGGATTGATGACAAGAGGTGACAATGTTATCCACAAACATTTCATGAAAATGAGAAGGCTGGCTCATGATGAGACCCTCTTTCTCTTGGCGATGCCACCAAAAGACACTACCCTAGTTTGGTGACTAGATAGGTGGTAGTGTCATACCGCTACATCCCCATGGTCATAATAGGCCGGTTTGTCACGAGACCTCCTATCCATCAGCTAGTACCTTGAATGATTATGTATCTTATGGGTCCCCTTTTATTACTTAGAAGCTTTTCACCACTTTCTCGGGGATCCCTGGGCGAAGCATCTCAAAGGTTTCAACATCAACTTTTAACTCTTTCCATCTACTTTTACCCTTTGGGTCTTTAGCCCCTTCTTCCCACAAGGTAAGGTACAACCATTCCTAGCATAGTCAATACCAATACCCAAACAAGGACATGGGAAATGGAAGGAATAAATATGGAAAGTGGCAAGTATGGAGGGACAAATGATGGCTTTTCATAGATCCACCCAGTGGAAACCCATCCTAAAGGGAAATCAACTTACTAGGGTACCATGTCACCCCTCCAGGTATGAACGAGACAAAGAACACAATTTCCAATCAAACGTCATGAAATGAAGAAGGATTCAATACAACATATTCAAGTGCTTCAAAAATTAGAGTGATACATACCATGATACCCAGACTCATTACCTCATGGAGCAAGAGCCACTGCTACTTCAGGACGAGGCTGGTGGGATGGAAACTGCTACTGGTGATAAGTGGACTACACTGAACAAAAGAGGGGCTCTCTGGGGCCATGCTCAAGTCATCTGACTCTTGGTTCTCCACGTCTAGGACCTGTGAGCCTCAAGACATGATCTCCTTAGTTATCCCTAGGGTAGGGGATAACAAACACCATCGTAGGTGAAGAAACAATATCTTCTTTCTCTTTTGCAATCTACTTCTGCTAGATAGAAGGTGTTGAGGCTACATTGATTGCAATGACCTTCTATGCATCCTTTGAGAAGACTGTGAAGAGACTAAATTTTGTAGTATGAGAGATTACCTTGCGGCATTATTTTGGTGGAAAAATAGTCGGAACTACCTCTGGTATACTGTAGAGCTGACCCCCAGAGTAATAATGACACTACAGGGTCGAGACTCATAAAAAGCATGACGTTTCCACATATATGGTTGGACCAAAACAACATCACAAACATGAAGAGATGCAACATCACACACTACCTCATCCTTGAAGGGATGGATGCCATAAGATAGGCAACACTGCCGGCTGACATGAAGATCTCGTCCCTGGTGAATCCACCCGATGTTGTATGCCTGTGGGTGTGGTGTTGTCGACAACCCCAACTGTTTGGTGACCTCAACTAAGATGAGGTTCTTTTGGCTACTGCTATCAACAATAAAAGAAATGGGGTCCCCTTTACCCACATCTGTGAATGGAAGAGGCGCTCCCCCTCTTCAGGATCTACTGGTTCTTCTAGTTGAATTGTTGCGGTTGCGACATTAGCAGTGGGGTCTGTGTCAATGATATGTATTTTTTAATTATTTTCTAGATCAGATTCCAAATAAGGGTTTGTATCCTTATCTTTGATCTCAACCACCAATGACTATTTCGAGTGACATTCATCGGTGTTGTGCCAGGAAATTTTGTGGAAGTCGCACCACTTCCCAGTATCATTCTTCGTCTTTCCTTTACCCTTATTTTCCTGTGTCTTGGAATAGTTGTCGGGAGGCTGTTGGTTAGGGTTGTTTTTATCATGCTTTGTTTGTTGCGTATTTGTAGACCCAAACTCCCATTTGTTCTGGTGCCTAAATATCTGCTCGATTTTGACAACATATCGATAGGCAAGTCCCAATGATGAGATGTTTAGGAAGTCCTTTTTGGTTTGGATGTACCTATGCAGAGCCCCACGATATTTCAGAACCAGATTTCGCTCGAGGTCTTTGATACCCATCTTGGTGCACAAGGTATGGAAAGTATTTGTAAACTCTGGCACTGTTTGGCTCTTCTCTTTCCGTAGTGTGGTCCATCTCATGTACTGGTCTTCATAGTTATCAACAAGCTAATATTGTTCCTTAACTGCATCCACAAAAATATACCAAGTGGGATGGGCCCCATATATTCCAGATTCCTTTGTGAATTTTTTCTCCTTGTAAGTTTCCCACCAATGTTTGACACGGGGGAGAGACTTGAGGAGTCCAAATGTGATCTTTTCCCTGTCGAAAAAATTGTGAACATAAATAACCTTGTAGCATATTTAACCATTTTTCTAAGGCATGTTCATCTATCTGACCTTCAAATACGGGAATATCAAAATTAACTTGTATGTTCCTCCAAAGTGGCCATTTGATGAAGATGCACATGTTGCTATCAACAAGTGTTGAAGGATGTGGGAAAAATTCTCCATCATTTCGTCCCTCTATCATGCGAGATCTTGCTCAAGCAACATGTTAATAGAATCTTTTGCTTCTCCATTGAGGGTTTCTTGGGCGTGTGAGAGTGATTTTCCTCAAGAGAGACAAGCTCGAGACCCAATTTTCTATACTCAGACCTTGTTGGGGAAATGCACTTAAAAACGATCAAGAGCAGCCTGCTCTGATACCACTGATCCAATTTATTTTTAGAATGAAATGAAAGAAGAGATATTACAATGAAGTGCACATAAATATTACTAGAAATAGAGAAATACAATAATACATGATTCCTATAAATGAAATAAATGTACAGAGACTGTAAAAATACAGAGTGAAAGACTCGCTAGAATGGTGGCAAGTTATCTTTGAGAAGAGATGTGATGGATATGCTCATTCACAAGAAGATGAGTACAATGAGGCTCTGAAGGCCATTTTATAATAAACATGAATTCCAAAACCCTAGACATCCAAAAATCTAACCCTAGGAGATGAAGTGCCAAAAGTCACGTGGGCCCCGTTGGGGTAAGTTAGTACATCAACTTCCCGAGGTCGTAACTTTTGCATACGATCTGCGTTTTAGGTGTGTGATAGCTCGTTGGAAAGGTATTTTTGAGAACTACACATTATGCCATAAAACTCTATCTCTATCTCTATTTCGACTATGGAAAGCCAATAAAAAACTATTTAGGTCCCCAAAACAACCCTAGAAGTACAAAAAGATGTACTAACGTGAAAACTTCCAAAATAAGTCAGTTGGAATAGGTGGGCAGCCACCATTATCCACCTAGATGTTGTGTAGGGCTTCAGGACTGCCTCGAAAGTGCAGAACCCACAATTACAAAGAAATGTCCCCATTACAGAGAAACATGTTGAACTGAAAACTGTTAAGGTGAGCCAATTGGAATTTGGAACAGGTGGGTGACCACCAATATCCACCTAGATCAATAACGGTCTCCCTGATGCTAGTATCAAATATATGGATCAATTATAAGAAGAATTCATCAAAATATGGAGTGTCAAAGTAGACCCCAACATGTTACTTACAAGGGTTAATAACATCAGAAAAGTTGAGACTGAAAATGTTAGGGAATTCCATGATAAATTTGAGAGGCTAGTACAATAGATCTAGAGAATCCACCACCCTTCAATCAATTTTATTCTTTTTCTTTACACCAAGGCCTTTTCAGGATAAATGGGTTTCCTCATCAAAGACAAAGATTCTAAAACAATTCAAGAAGCCCATGAGATGGCTCTGAAGATTGAAAATAACCTATCATCATCCAACATAGAACCCTTTTCTGGCCCTAGAGTTAAGAAGGATGCTAAAACCAAAGTAGTTCACAATGCTGAGGCTACCTCAGATATTGGCACTATCTTGGAAAATATTCAATTGACTGTAGATTACATGGTAAAAACTCAAGAGTTAATGATGAATAGGATTTTCAACCTAGAAAGAGCCCAACAACAGGATCCTAGACCTCCTTACAAGGGGAAATTCCAAAGGAACGATCAAGGTTTCAAGCCCAAGAACGATCAAGAGGTCCCTAACACCTTAGCTCCCACAAACACGGTAGAAGAGAACCCATGGTGTTTTCAATGCAAAGAATCACATTGGGAGCATGAATTCCCTTTAAACAATGGGGATCATGATCAAGTCAACATTATGAACCATACTTATGAAGAACCACAATATTGCCGTAGTATCACACATGAATAACATGAACAAGGAATAAAGGAGGTAGCTCAGAAGGCTAGGATGGAGGTTATCAATAACGTTGACCAAGAGTGAAGAGAGAAGTTGAAAATAAAATAATTTCAAGTGTATACCTGGAAAAAGAGAATGAAGCAACCTTTTGGCCCTACAACTTCTCAACCAAAAACTCCACCTATGAACATACTCCTCCCTAAGACCTTTTCTAAGACTAATATGGTTGACTTGGAAGGTGCATTGGCCAAAATGCATGTAACCATCCCATTAAAGGAATTATCAAGGTCCCATCCATGATAGAAAGGTTTGAGAAGTTCTTCAATGTATTGGATGAACCAATAGACCCTCCTATTATGCTACAAGCAAATCATTTTAGGGTACAATATGATGGACAACCACATTTCTTTATGTCATTTCTAATAAATAACAAATGTATCAACAACTGTATGCTTGACTCAAGAGCAGGTGCCAACATGATTTCTTTAAATGTTATGGAGCAACTAGGACTAAAGACCACACGACCTTATAGAAATGTGTGCGGGTTTGAGTCCAGGGCCATACCTACCCATGGAGTAGTTGAGAACGTTAAGGTACACCTTGGTAAGTATCACGAGAGGGTGATCTATATTGATGTTGTGGTGGTAGATGTCCTTGATATATGGGGCATGCTTTTATCTAAGAAGTTCACTGCAATATTGGCTGACACACTAGAAATGGATTTAACTTATATCAATGTACCTATGAAGGATGGGATGATTGCACGCCTTCCCAACATGCCAATGGACAAGGCTCATGTACAAGAAATTAACAGTGAAACTAAGATTAGTGAAACACATGTTCCAACTAAGGAAAGTCCTCCTATGCTTTCTCCAAAATATTTTCATTTTGCCATAAAGGAGGATTTTGATGGGATACAATGGCCAAAGAAACAAGAATATCAACAACTCCTAGATAAATATAAGGATAAAGAAGTTGGCTCTGTCAAACTACTAAAAAAGGGAGATAATGACACATTAATTAAACCAAGCCAACAAGAAATCCTTACAGCTGAGTCCCACCCTCCTCCCTCAAGGAAATACACAATAGTGATACAAGAACCAATGAAGTTTGAAGCCAAAGAGTATCAAAAGGGAGACATGGTATGGATGTGGGACACTAAAAAGGGTGAGCCTAAAAATGTTAAAGGGAAAGAGAAATTTTGGTTTGGACCCTTCATAATCAAAATGAAGTCAGTTAGCGATGCCTACTATTTATCTACGCTGAAGGGAGGAAATGTCCATTACCAGTTAGTGGATGCCTCCTCAAACCCCATCACGGGGAAGAGACTTGACTTGACATGTAAGTACAAGTAAGTTAGAATAGGTAGGCATTTGCATCCATTGTACATACCATTCCATATTAGCATAGTTGTAGTTGAATATTCATATTGTTTTGTTTCGTTATGTATACATGTATGCTCATGATTAGAATTTGTTTTATTTCAATTGTTATATCATATATGGACAAGGGGTGATATCACCACCTTATATGTTACTAATATATTTTGTTGATATTTAGCATGCATAGGTCATACTAGAGATGCTGAGGTTCTCATGCGCTCTACGGTGAGCACATGTCCCCGAGTTGGAGCCAAATGTTATCCCCTAGCCTAAGGATAACTAAGGAGCTCATGTCTTGAGGCCCACACGTTCCAGACATGAAGTGTCGAGAGCTAGACGAACTAAGCATGGCCCAAGATGGCCCCTCTTTTCTTCAAGTATAGTCCACATATCGCTAGCAACAATGTCCATCACACTAGTCTGGTCCTGAAGTGGCAGTGGGTCTTGCTCCATGAGGTAATGAGTCCGTGGATCATGGTATGTATCACTCTGATTTTTGAAGCACTTGAACATGTTGTATTGAATCCTTCTTCATTTCATGACGTTTTCTTGGAAATTATGCTCTTTTCCTTGTTCAAACCTGGGAGGGTGATATAGTTCCCTAGTAAGTTGATTCCCCTTTAGGATGGGTTAATATTGGGTGGATATTTGAAGAGTCATCACACGTTCCCACCATACTTACCACTTTCCATCTTTAATCCTTCCATCCCCCCTTTCTTTTTGGTCATTGGGATTGGCTACACTAGGAATGGTTGTACCTTACCTCATGGGAAGAAGGGGCTAAAGGCCCAGAGGGTAAAATTAGATGGCAAGAGTTAAAAGTCAATGTTTAAACCTTCGAGATGCTTCGCCAAAGGATGCTCGAGAAAGAAGTGAAAATATTCTTAGTAAGAAAAGGGGACCCACAAGATAACATGAACACTCAAGGTACTATTTAATGAATAGGAGGTCTCATCACGAGCCGACTTATTATGACCATGGACATGTAGCGGTATGACATTACCATCTAGTTGGTCACCAAACCAAGGTAGTGTCTCTTGGTGGCATAGCCAAGAAAAAGGGGGTCTCATTATGAGCCAACCTTCACATTTCCATGAAATGTTTGTGGATAACACTGTCACCTTTGGTCATCAAGCCAGGACAGTGGCCCTCAACTATTCCCTTGTAGCACAAGAGAAAATGATCAAAATAAATAAAGATAAGAATAAATGGCAATGAATGGGCTAGGAAACAATTACATCCATGAGAAGGTGCATATCACCCTCCACAAAGGTACCCACATGTAAGACTCTACATTTCCTTGTTATCACATGAACCCCATTCCCAAATATTTACCCCATGCCACCTCAAACACTTGCATGAATTGGACCAGACTCCACTTGGGAAACACCCCAAACTTAAGGGGGATTAGCCCAATAGGACACCCTGGGACCCTCTCCAAACCTAACTTGTCAAATTGCATAATGTCCTTGAGCATTTGTTTGGGGTTAAGGAGGGTTTTATGCACATGTTCGGGTGATTTTATTATTGGATGTGATTTACATGATATGATCCTTGTGATTTACATGCTATGATCCTTATGATTTATGAACCCCTGGAGGGAAAACTTGTTGTCTCTATAGGACCTTTCCCAATGGACATGTGTGCATGAGGGAATTATTAGCTCGTACCTTCATGAGGGATCAAATCTCACAGATGGACGTTGAAACCCCAACCAGGGGGTAAGAAGAGATTGAATGCTTTCACCAGAAGAAGGAAGGATGTTTCCTTTGGAGGCACTATGAAAGACCTGGACCTAGGGTTTCATGCTCCTCCCACCTGAACATTAGTCTTGGGAAGCCTTAGATGTCACCTCTGCAACCCTGGATGTCACCTATCAACTAGGGTTGTCATCTTGGAGGAATTCATGAGGCTATTGGCAGATGTGGGCAAGAGTTTAGGTCTTTGGATGCCCATCTTTCATCTCCCTTGCCCAAAGTTACACATTTGAGGCCTAACGTCACCCTAGAGGAGCATGACATCACCCTTGAAGGGGATTTTAGATGGAAATTGAATTTATTTTGGTCAAAATGTAGTTTTTGTAGTAAACTGGCTAGGTCATCCTTGTTATTGACCTAAAAACTAATTAAGGTCACAATTTTGGTATAAATAAGACAAAAGTGACATTCATTTGAACATAACTCATCACACACAAGTTGTGGACGAAAATTTTCGCTGTCTTCAAGGGCCATTGGCTGAAAGTGCGCATTTGTTGGGGAAGCTTTATGGTGGTGTATCTTGGCATTTTTTTATGGTGGAATGGTCTTCAACTAGGGTTTGACTTGATTATTCTTGGTGAAGTAACTAGAAAATATGCATTTTATTCATGTAATGAATGTTTGTGGTATAATTTGCTTGTTTCATGTTAAAGATTATGAAATTGCTTGTTTAAACCCTAGGGGAGAAACATAAGTGCTTTTTTTTCCCTATAAATTTTCTACTAGCTTGAATTGTCAATTATACATTGTTTTGGAAGTGATTACTAAATCCCTAAAGTGCCATCTCTCTAGTAAATTCACTCTAATTACTAATTATCTTTCAAAAGCCTAAGGAAGGAAGGTGCACTAGGGCATAGAAGTGCCTATTCTCTAGCAAAAAGACTTGGATGCTTGAGGCCTTGAAGTACCAACACCTCTTGCATCTACCTCTTTCCTTTGTTTCCCAAGTGATATTGTTGCTGTTATTGACTCCACAAGCCCCTAAAGGCACTGATTTCTATGTTCTTGTGGATGAATGAGATCAAAGCAACTTTCAAACTCTCTTCCTTGAAGCTCTTACTAACTAACACTAACATTAACCTATCCTAGTAAACTAACCCTACCTTTCTTATGTCATAATCACCACTACAACCATTACCTAGCTACCTATCCAAGCTTATACAATCTCTTAAATCAACCCATAATTTGTATGAGGCAAGGTACAATCAACCAAATCTAAAATTGTGTATTTAATTGCCTCTTCAAAGTACATTTTTGAAGGTTTTATTACAACTGTCATTACTTAAAGATTGTTGCTGCTATATTTCTTGTTTTGCAGCCCTAACAAGCCTATTAACCAAGCAAACTATCTAGAAATTGCACAAGTCTAGGCGCTATCATCTAAAGGCTTTAGTCTCCCCTTTTTGCTGATATTCTAAGTTCTTTTTGTGAAGTTATTATAAGTTGTTGTTGTTGTTGTAACTGTTGTTACAACCACTGTTTGCAGCCCCTATTAGCCCTTAAATTGTTTATAAGACCACCCAACAATTGTATTAGGCAAGCTATAATCAATAATTGTTGAAGTAGTTGCTGCATTGCCTCATTAAAGTATTTTTCCAAAGTGGTTACACTGATATCACCATTTTATTACTATTGCAAGCGTTTTGACAACCCATTGAGGTCATTTATTGACTTGTTTAAATCTTAAAATTGTAAGTGACAAAGTACTATCGGATTGCATAGTATTTTATATCATTTTTGTCATCATAACTTGCAATTTACGACTACATTGCTGCTACTACACTTTAAATCCTTGTTCATATGTAACTTATCGTAGTAACCCATAATTTATCTAGAAGTCACTGATCATAATCATTGAAATCATTGTTATTGTTAACGTTTGATGTTTCATTGGTAAAGGGCAGGTACCCTTCACTTAGATTTTCCTTTGCCCCTTTAAACTTTACCAAGTGGCTTCTCTCCTTTGAGTGACCTAGAGAGAGGGGTGGGTTTTACATGGTTTTATTAACCTTCATCAACCAACTAGGTCTTGGGACATCTCCCTTGGAGTGAGGTTCTCCTCCTCCTAAAGAGAAATAGGTACCTTGTTGGGGTGACAGTGACAGGTCACCTCCGTGTTATGCCAATCTAGGCCTACCTGCCTTTAGGTTTTGGGAAAGTACAGATTGTGCGATAACACAACAAACTCAAGTCATAATGGGTGATTGGTTCATTGAGCTAAATAGACCTTTCAAATTTTCAAACATTCAAGGATACCCTCATGAAATCCCAGAGAAAACCATTGAAACGTTTCCAAACTTTCAAGGAAATAATGCTATATTAACACTAGATCATTGGAAAAAGTTTAAGAATTGATCCAAGTGGGAATCGATGGCCATCAACATCTTCCACCAAATAACCATGGTAATTTTTTATTTTTACCATAGGGAATATATACCCATGGTATTTGGCGAGAAAAAGAATAATAATAATTGTTAAATGGAGAAGAGATATGTGCATAGTTTTGTTTTTAACCCATGGAAATAACCCATTGAAATTCATCCATGGAGTTCACCCATGGTATTCACCCATGTTTTTTTTTGTTGTAGCCCATGGTATTTGAAAAAAACACACACATAACAGTTGAATAATGAAAAGACATGACTCCTATGAAGACCCCGTAATTACTATATATACGACCCCTTTCCTAAACCTCTGATTATATGTAATTAATGATTGCTATGTTATGGAATGAAAACAATGTAAATGTATTAATGATCAATAAAAAATGACAATAACTGATTGTGGGGGTGAAGCCTTAAAAGTACTAGCCATGATACTACTAAGGGAAAGAATGGGAAAACTAGAGAGGGGTTTGTTATGCTAATATGACCTAATGCCCCTTTGCTAAAATAATTGAATTGGAAATAATATTTATTTCCCTTAGCCCTAATTTCAAGGAAAATCATTTAATGAGGGAGGATTGGTGGTTGAGCAACCAAATACCCTCAATTAATGGGGGTATGGAGGTATGACTAGGATAGAAACAATTTTCAGCCATAGGACACCATGAAAGACCTCACGAGTTCCCATGGTTGACCCCACGAGTTCTTTATGACAGAAGAAAGGGGACAAGTCAAGAACCTTCCCAAGATATTACGTGGAAGGAATGTAGGAAGGGGCATGATTAGGGGAGAAGAACTCGAAGAGATTTTGGAGGGGAGTCTCAGATAAAGGAGCTGGTTGCATGAATGATTTGAGAATCCAAGAACCTATCCCGAGCTAAGAGGTTGTGAGCTTATGTTGGAAGGCATATGATAAACCTCAAAGAGACTCGAGCTAGGAGAGCTGAGCATAAAGAGTCACCTAGTGGTATCGTGGCTTGGCATGGGGGTGTCATGCAGTCGAAGTGAATGAGCATGTAGAGCCTATGGTTGGGTGGAAAGGTGAACACCCATAGTCAGTTGGTTGGCGACAACCTTTAACTAGATAATTATCTCATATTCTTGTGTACTAGAATTGAAATGCATGGTAAGGTTGACTGTAATTGTGTTCATGAATGTGTACCCTTGTGTGATGAATATAATGAATGCTCATTACAAGTCTATGTGTTTGAGAAATGATAGAACAACATAAATAAATGTTCTCTATGAATATTGTCTTGAATGGATAGATATACCTGTAAAATTTGAAAGGAGTTGTTGTATTGTGTGCAAGTGATCATGTTGTGGATTGTGTAGGATATTCAAGTTTGTGTATATGAATGATAATGCATCACTACAACAAATCCCTGTGATTTTCTCCCTTTTTTTGATTCCAAAGATTGTTTTAGTCTATTTTTCTCCAATTTTTTTGAAAAAGTCGACGCTATTTATCGGTATGGCATTATTTTTGGCATTTTTTGCGCTGATCAAAACATGTAGGCACTAATAGCACCAGAAATAGAGCCGAAAATAGCACCATATTGTTGGAGTTTAATGTTGTTCAATTACATTCAGTTTCTTTACAAATTTACATGAACTAAAGCATAAACCATGAACAATAGCAATAGTAATAACCAAGATCACAAGAATAATAACCATGCACATAGACAAGAGTACAATAGAAAATTCTAAGACAAAAATGATTATAATATATTGATATATTATTACAATGATGAAAGTTCCATATATATAGAACATATGGTGACCATCCATGAAAGGATGTGTCCCTTGGATAATAAGTTAACTAATTATTTATTAAGTATATTTATGCATTGTATTATAAATATCATGTCATATATATATATACATATCTGGAAGAATGTATTTCTGATGTTGTCCAAACATCAACACTCCCTGTCAATGAGGGAGACATTCTCAACCAAAGTTGTTCACCATAGGTACACCCCCGTGAGTGAATGTTAGCATGATGCTAACTGACATGTGGAAAACACCTCAAGAACCTCGAGTCCATATTATTACTTGTCATGATCAAGGAAGGACTACGTCTTGGACCATTTACCACAAGTTCACCTTTATTATAAATGTATCCTATCTCCCTTGGTATGCAACCCAATATAGGAGAAGTTCCACCCGATGCTGAAACATCAACACTCCCTCTTAGCTAGGGAGGTATCTTTCCATAGTAGTACAAAAATACTGTCCAGATACACACAATATCCGCCAGTGGTACACAACCACCATAGTAAAAAAAGTTTTGTCACACATGGCACTCCCATGTGGACTTCTAGATTCTACACCCTCTAGAAACACTAGGGTCAACTCCCATAATGTGTGACGTCAAGGGTCAACTCCCTTGACATGTCCTCATGTTCTCTTCACATGGGATGTTGGGATATAAGCCCAAATTCACTTATCCATTCTCGAATAAGTGCCCTCACAGATCAACTCAACTCAATTCACAGAGGAGTACGATTTGGAGAATGTTTGTCACACATGGCACTCCCATGTGGATTTCTAGAGGCTACACCCTCTAGAAACACTAGGGTCAACTCCCATAGTGTATGACATCAAGGGTCAACTCCCTTGACTTGTCCTCATGTGTTCTCCACATGGGAAATTAGGCTATAATCCCAAACCCACTTATCCCTTCTCAGACAAGTGTCATCACATATCAATTCACTTCAGTCACAGAGGAGTATGATCTGGAGAATGTTTCAGGAAGATGCAAACATCAACACTCCCTTTCAGCGAGGGAGGCATTCTTTTCCACACCAAGTTTGTCCCGGAAGCACTCGAACTTCGTCCTAGTAAGGGGTTTGGTAAGAACATCAACAACCTGCTCATCTGTAGGAAGGTACTACACCAATACTACCTTCCTCTAAACCATGTCTCAGATGTAATGGTACTTGATGTCAATGTGTTTCAATTTGTCATGAAACACTGGATTCTCTGAGAGATTCACACAACTCTATTTATCACAATGAATAATGGTGTAATCTAGCACATGTCCAAATAAATATGCAAGGAGCTTGTGAAGACACACTACTTCACGGATTTCCACACTCAATGCAATGTACTCCGCTTCTGCAGTACTCAAGGCCACATAAGTTTGTTTCCTGCTACATCAGGAAACCATGGCAAATCCCAAAGTGAAGCAACACCCATAGGTGCTCTTCCTGTCCACTGTGCTCCCTGCCCAATCGTAGTAAATATATTCATGCAATCTCATGTCAGTAGTAGAAGTATATCTTAGACCATGTCCAATTGTTCCTCGCAGGTATATCAACACATGCTTCACAAAAATCCAGTGTGTTTGTCTCGGTTGGCTCATAAATTGGCTAAGTGCACTCACTACATAGCAAATATTTGGTCTGGTGTTAACCAGATACATCAATGATCCAATCAGTTGTCTGTACAGGGTCGGATCAATCTCATCAGAATAGGAAGAAGACACACTTAGTTTCTTCAGATTCATCACCATTGGTGTAGCGATGGGTTTACAGTTCAACATCCCAAAATTTTTCAATATCTCAACTGTGTACTTCCTCTGAATTAGGAAGATCTCATCAGTTCTCTACCACACCTCTAGTCCCAAGAAGTAGTGCATCATACCAAGGTCCTTCATCTCAAACTCAGAGGCCAACACATACTTGCATTCAGTAATAAGTCCCTTTGTACTGGTGAGGAATAAATCATCAACGTAGAGGACCAAAATCAAGGCCTCACCGTTAACAGTCTTGTACTACAGGTTGGGATCAACATCGCTTTTGCTGAAGCCCAAAATCATTAGGTGTCCATTAATCCTCACATACCAAGATCGAGGTGCCTGCTTGAGTCCATATAGGGCCTTATTCAACCTACACACATGAGACTCCTTCTCATGTATGACGAAACCATCTTGCTGCTCGATGTATGTTTCTTCCTCAATATCTCCATTGAGAAAGGCTGTCTTCACATCCATCTGATGTAGTATCCAACCCATGGATGATGCAAGGGAAATAATCATCCAGATAGAATTGTATTGAGCAACAGGAGAAAATGTCTCCTTATAATCTATTCTCTCCACCTGAGAGAATCCTCTAGCAACAAATCTTGCTTTGTGCTTCTTGATGCTTCCGTCAACTGTATGTTTGATCTTGATCTTATAGATCCATTTGGAAGTCACTACAGACTTCCCTTCAGATCTCAAAACAATATCCCACATATTAGTCTTCATGATGGACTCATACTCCTCCATCATGGCATCTCTCCATACAAGTTGACTAGATGCCTCCTCATAACATGAAGGCTCAGAATCAATGATGTGGCTCATAGATGTGGTATAGTACAAATATCTCTGAGGTATTTTTCTCTCTCAGAAGGTACCACGAGGAGATGCATGTCCTTATGCCTCCTATAGAGTCTGATGAGCCCATGTAGGTCTCTTCTGACCTACGACAATATCTCTAGGAAAATCAACTAGAGGTACATGATCAATGGGATCAATAGGATCAATTGTCTCCCTTTGAACTACTGGAGGGTGAGGGGGAGAAGGAACCATATCTTAATGTTTCTCACTATCAATTTCCATTTGATATCCTCTATATCTCATGAAGGCTACCTCCTCTTAAAAGGTAGCATCTCTGCTCACCTCAATCTGTCTCTGACCAGGGATGTATATCCGGTATGCCTTTGAAGACTCATTGTACCCCACAAATGTACCCTTTCTACCTGAAGAGTCTAGCTTGGTCCTTTTCTCTTTGGGTATATGAATGTATACTGGACACCCAAATATCCTGAAGTGTCCAACCTCAGGCTTCATTCCGGTGAAGGCCTCCTCGAGAGTCATGTTCCTTAAAGTCTTATGAGGAATTCTGTTCTGAACATACACTGCAGTCATGTATTCTTCTGCACACAAAAAAATAGGTAAATGTTGATCATGAATCATCACCTTGACTGCCTCAACAACAATTCTGTTCTTCCTCTCTATGACCCCATTCTGTTGAGGGTTGTAAGGAACAATGTACTCCCTCTTGATCCCTTCCTCAATGCAGAAATCACTGAAATCCTGGGAGATGCATTCTCCTCCATTATCTGATCTCAACACTTTGATATTCTTTCCGGTCAATTTTTCGACTTGTGCTCTGTACTCCTAAAATCTAGCAAGGAATCCATCCTTGGTATTCAAGAAGTAAATCCAAGTCTTACGAGAGTGGTCATAAATGAAGATCACATAGTATATGTATCCACTCAAGGAATCAACTATCATGGGTCCACATAAATTTGTATGAACCAAGTCTAAGATCCCCTTGGATTTGTTGTCGCTGCTAGTAAAGGACCCCTTGGCATTCTTTCCTAGAGAAAAACCTCTGCAAATGCCATTATGTTCAACATGGATCTTTGGAAGTCTTGTCACCATCTTCCCCAGAGCGGGAAGAGATCTATAATGTAAATGAGCAAGTCTCTTATGCCATAGTTTGCTCAAACTAATAGAATCATGTATTAAGGCATGAACTGGTCGGACGATTAATATATACAATCTGTCCCCTCGAACACCAATCACTCGAGCATAATCCATACTAGAGTTCTTGTTGCATGCAAGAAACTTTCCATCAGATAAAGCAACCTTATAGCCTTTGTTCTCTAAGGATGAAATAGAGACAAGGTTCCTTCTCATCCTAGGTACAAATAATACATCACTCAAATGGAGTGGGGTGCAAGAATCCATTTATAAGGAAGTGGATCCAACTCTCTTCACAGTATATCTAGCATCATCACCAAGTACAACATGCAAACATGATTCTTTCTCTACTAGATCTGTAAGGTGCTCTTTGTATCCAGTCATATGTATGGAAGCACCACTATCAATCAACCAAATATCATTACTAGTAGGAACCATACTTGATAGGGATGAAATGAAGAATAACTCTTCATCATTCATGATTGCATTCCTTGACTTCCTATGAAGTGGTTCTGAATCAACATTAGCAGTGGAAGCATGTTGCTTTCCTTCTTCCATGTAGGACAATTTTCACATAGTGGCCATACTTGTCACATCTGAAGCACTGAACCTTTGACATGTCCTTCTTTTTGTGCTCAGAAGTTGGTGTTGACTTCCTTCCTTTAAATGTTTTTCCGAAAACTCTTATTTTTCATTTGCTTTTCCTTACATGAGTGGAAAGGGCTTGATTTTCATCATGATGGGAATGTTGCATGCCTCTAGCTGCAATTTTGGTCTCCTTTTGAGTACAACCTGCCCATAAATGAACAAACTTGGGAAATTTGGATCTCCCACTAATACTTTGAATGAATGGATCCCAATGGATTGGAAGACCATTAAGGGTAATCATGACAAGTTCTCTATCAGAGATGATCTCTGATACCATGTTGGAGTTTATTTTTGTTCAATTACATTCAGTTTCTTTACAAATTTACATGAACTGAAGCATAAACCATGAACAATAGCAATAGTAATAACCAAGATCACAAGAAAAATAACCATGCGCAGAGACACGAGTACAGTAGAAAATGCAAAGAAAAAATGATTATAATAGATTGATATATTATTACAATGATGTGATTTCCATATATATAAAACATATGGTGACCATCCATGAAAGGATGTGTCCCTTGGATAATAAGTAACTACTTATTTATTAAGTATATTTATACGTTGTATTATAAATATCATGTCATATATATATATATATATATATATATATATCCGGAGGAATGTATTCCCGATGTTGTCCAAACATCAACACATATTTAGCACCGAATGTGCCTAAATAGTTAATTAGTTGAGGTGTTGGGGGTTAAGTGGATAGGGGCTTTGATGATTGTGGGATTTAGGGATTTGGGGTACATGGATTAAGGGTTAATGGATTAGGGGTTAGAGTTTAATGGATTAAGGGTCAAGAGCTAATGGATTTGGCGCTTATGAGTTAGGTAGTTTAATGGTTAATGGCTTAGGGATTATGGGCTAGAGGATTAATGTTTAAGTGCTTAGGGCATATGGGTTTATGGATTAAGGGATTATGGATTAGGATTTAAGTGTTTAAGGGTTAATGGCTTAGGGGTTAGGGGATTTAGGGATTTTGTGTTAAGGGATTAGTGATTAACTAAGGTTGAGGGCTTAAGGGTTTAGGGATTAGGGCTTAAAGCTTAAGGCTTTAAGGGTCAATGGATTAGGGGTTAGGGGATTCAAGGCTTTGTCAAAATTCTATTGAAATTTGATGGAATGTCTTCCAACACGCTCATAACCAATTCCATCCACCGATGTCGCACGGTGAGCAGTGAATGGGGCCAACGTTGAAATTTGTTCAAATTGTTCCTGTATGCGTTGAAATTTGACATGGTTAGACTATACACATGCTTTGATGGTATGCGAGGGTTTCAAGACTCATGGATTCCTGATGTCCCCACATAATATTTGAGATCATCCACGTTTGCATCAACGTTCATCATGCAGTCTCATTGTCATCATTCATCATTCACATCTATAGAATGTTTGTCGAAACTCTCTTGAAATTTCATTGAACATATTCCAACACACCCATCACCAATCTCATGAACCAATGCCGTACGATGAGTAGTGAATGGGGAAAATGTTGAAATTTATTCAAACTGTTCCTACATGCATCTAAATTTGACATGGTTATACTAGAAACATGCCTTGATAGTATGCGAGGGTCTCAAGATCGAAGGATATTTC